>CM053265.1:10011782-10289282 GCA_028583415.1 Protea cynaroides
GGTCAACCAGTCCCTCCTTGACCAGCTCCCTAGAGGTACCGATAGCTGTACCGGTCACATATGGTGTGAAAGGTATGGTCGACCGGTATGCCTTTAGAAGACCACCAACTTGGTGTTCGTCTCTCGTCGGTCACCCATTATGGCTTCTAGGGTTCGTCCTATGCCTTCTAGGCTTGAACAACATTTTAGGATTGTTTTTATCTTTCATTTAAAGTCTAGATTCTAAGAAATCTTAGTTTAGAATTCAAATATAGGGTTTATCAACTGAATTAGGGTTTGATGGGAATTTAGGAACTTTGATCAATACCTAACCTTGCATGGTATTGATCAGTCATGATCAATCATCCATAATGCTTAACTTAGAGAGAAGTTCAAGCACTTACTGTTGGTTCTCAACTATGGTGTTCTTCATCTAACGGCGGCTTCTCTTCCACCTTTCTTAGCTCTTTCTCCTCTCTATGGTTTGTGAGAATCAATCAAAGAGATTTAAAGAGGTTTAGAGGTCCTTAAATAGGCTAGATTAGGTTTTAGGAAGTTTTCCTACGTTAGAAAAGTCTCTAGGATTGAGATTTGATAAACGGGACCCACAGAGACCCGTTCAGGATAGAACTAGTCTGCCTGGGCAGACATACCGGTCGACCGGTACCATAGACCAGTTCCATGAGACCGGTATAAAAATTATCTCTATTTTGGTCCATTTTCGTACCTGATTGTCATCCACTCGTCCCGTCTGGTCCAATGATGATTGGAAGACCTGTTACGACATAAAATAGAGATTTAGATCGGGTTCATGGAGTGCGGGTCTTACAACTCCCCCACCCTTAAAAGAAATTTCATTCCCAAAATTTACATGTAAGTCTCACAAATATATATATATATATATATATATATATATATATTATCTTACTCTTTTGTTCAACCATAAACCCTAGAACTAAGAGAGAAAGCTCTAGAAAGTAAGAAGGCTATAAAGGTGAAGAAGGAAGGAGAAGGCTTGCACTCATAGTTGGTTTCCACTAAACATCGTCAAGAAACCAACGATAAGTCCTCTCATCACTGTAACTAGGATATGATGGGTGTGAGGTTGGACTCGCAGCCATCAAAGACTATAATCTAATTTTACTACTGTATGAAACGTATGACGAATGATTTACAAGGATCTAGTGACAAGGGTATGTAGAACTAGGGTTACAGTGGAAACCCTAAAGTGTTCTTGGCCATAAAACTACACAGGAGGAACCCTCGAATAAGTTAGGGAATCAACTCTGAAGAAAACATGGACATGAGAAACAACCTATAGGTTGTCCGATCCGTATGATAGGTCGCACCTAGAGCAAGACCGGTCACAAATTCGGACACTCTCAAAAAGTGTCTCAGGGTTGTCTGGTATAGTTTTCAGTTAAATAATATGCCACACTGGACATGTAACTAGACAATGTCTGGAATGACTGTTTGCCAGTCCAGACAATGAATCTGATCAGTAAAAATTACCAGAATGAAAACCTAATTGAATCTTAATAATTTTCCAAGACTTGTAATCAAGCAAAGCTACTTCCAAGGTCTTGAAGAGAGTCAAACATCACTCAACAGGTAAGGGACAAGACCCAAACTAATTGTTTAATAACAAATTACCCTGCTTGTTGTTGATTACCCTGCTTACTGTTGTTCTGGTTGATTGTGCATATAACATGTCATCCAATATTTGTTATTTATTATTCATGCATATTATATTGTTCTTGTTATAATGATAATGAAGATAGACATGTGTTTGTGTTGGTTGGAGCCTTGAATCATTCCTCACATTGACAATGTTGTATCGTCATCTATCTTAGCATGCTTAGTACGAGATCGAGTATGAAGGGGAGTGTTGGCAGTGTTGGCCATAGCCTTACCAATAGACTCTAGCTCTATCTTTGTTTCATACTGAAGGATGCTAGGAGAGGTACATGATATCTTTGATGATATCTAGAGTTGGTTAGTGACAAACCCAGTTTACAAGTCCTAGCCAGTAGGGGTATACGTAATGGTACGGATAGGGTATCTAGGGGTGCTGATGGTTTGATTGTAGTCTACCATTAGGTTCTAGCTTTATCTCTATCTTGTAGTGACTGTTGTAAGGTGATGACGGTTTTGGTTGGAGCCTGACCATTGGGTATGCTCACACTCTCGTGTATGGAGGTATGGTTATAGTCTATCCTTACCATAGCACATTGCTAACTATAAATCAAACCAAATGATTGAATGCCACATCATGCATATTGCCTGCTACATTATTTTATTTCTCACTGAGTTAAGTTGTGAGCTCACGCCATAAATTTATACTCTTTTTAGTTGATGATGCAGATACTACAGTTGAAGACTATGTTAATGCATCTTCTTATGAACAGATGGCAGCTATGGACATGCAATTGATGGAGAACGAGGATGACTCATCATGTGAGTGTAATTACTATGTTTACCTTTAGGTTTACTTTTATGTTTAGGAGTATAATACATGTATTGGATATTATTACATATGTCTTGGTCAATATTTGAATAACTGGTTTATTTATTATTTATCACATTAGATACTCAGTTCATTATTTAATAAAGACTTTTGTTTATTATTTATATATTTTTTATTATAGTTGAATGTATGGTTTGAATGTTGGTATGGGCTTATGTGATCCTGGCTTGAGTCGTTGGTTCATTGATGGTTGAATCACACTTCTGTTTCAACCAAAATTGGGATGTGACAATGGTTCTCCACTTCCTCTCACTCTTTGGACAGAGAGTTAAAAGGGAGCTCTGGAGAAGAAAAAGAATGTGAAGGAGAAGAAAGGAGAAAAAGAGTGAGCACTCACCGTCAGTTTCTACCCTCATCATTACGAAATCTACGGTAAGTCCCTTCATCCTTGTAGAAGATTAAGCTAAGAATGGATTGCGGACATAGCCACCAAAGGTCATTAGTTAGTTCCAACTCAATGATCATTCCGGGGTATGTCACATGATTCATCAACTAAAAAACCCTATGTCAAAAGACATGGTAACTAGGATTACAATGGAGGACTTGGTCTTAAACATGTTGTTGACCATAGAATGGTGTAGGTTGAACCTTAAAAAGAGTCAGCGGATCAACTCTGAGAATAATACAAACAGGAGAAGAACCTGTAGGTTGTCCGACCTGTATGATCAATCGCACCTAAGGTGAGGCTGGTCACATCTCTGGACACTCTCGGAAAGTGTCTCAGGGTTGTCCGATATGATATCTGGTCGGACAATATATCACACCAAACATGCGACCCGATAATGTCCAAAATGACCGTTTGCCAATCCAGACAATGAATCTGACACCATAAAACTGTCAAAATTAAACCTAACTTAATCCTATTGATTGTCTAGGATTCATAGTCAACCAAAGTAACTTCTAAGGTCTTAAGAAGAGTCAACATCACTCAACAAGTAAGGGACAAGACCCCAAACTAATTGGTTAATAACAAACTACCCTGCTTGTTGTTGTTCGGCTTGATTGTGCATATAACATGTCATCTAATATCTGTTATTTATTGTTCATGCATATTATATTGTTCTTGTTATAATGATGATGAGGATAGGCATGTGTTTGTGTATAGTTAGTGTGTTGAGTGGAGAGAGATTGGAGCCTTGAATCATTCCTTACACTGACAACATTTTATCATCCTCTATCTTAGCGTGCTTGGTATGGGATCAAGTATCAAGGGAGTGCTGGCGGTGTTGGCTATAGCCTTACCCATAAACTCTAGCTCTATCTCTGTTTCATATTGAAGGATGCTGGGTAGGTATATGATACTTTTGATGACATCTAGGATTGGTTATTGACGAACCTAGTTTGTAAACCCTTACTAGTAGGAGCATGCATACTGGTATGGGATAGGGTATTGAGGGGGGGGGGGTGTTGATGTTTTGGTTGTAGTCTGCCATTGGGCTCTAGCTCTATCACTATTGGTTGTAGTCTGTCATTGGGCTCTAGCTCTATCTCTATCTTGTAGTGAGTGTTGTGAAGCGATGATGATTTTGGTTAGAGCCTGAAAATTGGGTGTGCTTACACTCTCATGTATAGAAGTGTAGTTGTAATCTATCCTTACCATAGCATATTGTAAACTATAAACTAGACCATATGATTAAATGTCACATCATGCATATTGTCTGCTGTATTATTTTGTTTCTCACTGAGCTTAGTTGTGACCTCACACCACGAATTCATATTCTTTTTAGTTGATGATATAGGTACTATAGTTAAAGATTATATTAATGCGTCATCTTATGGACACATGATTGCTATGGACATGCATGTGGTGGAAAACGAGCATGACTCAGCATGCGAGTGCCTCTACTGTGTTTACCTCTAGGAGTTACTTTCAGATTTGAGTTATAAACTTGTAGTGGAATATTTAATTATGTTTTAGTTATTGAGATAATTGATTTAATTATTATTTATCCTTTAAACACTCAGTTCATTATTTAATAAAGACTTTCGTTGATTATTTATATATCCTGACTGTGGTTCAATGTATGGTTTGATTGTTGGCACGGTCTTATGTGATCCTGGCTTGAGCCGTGATTTGTTAGTAGTTTAATCATACTTCTAGTTCGCCCAGAATTGAGGTGTGACAGATGGTCCCATAACCTGACTTTTTGATATTCCACACAGATTAAACAGATATCATGATTTCACAGACAATTCATAACAAAGAATACATATGCATGAGCAGTTATCATAGATATTAGATGGTATGTTATTTACACAAAATGCAACACAGACATACAAGGATGATTAAAAACACTCCTAAAATAAAGTCAAATATACCTCACCTGGTGAGTGAGATCTACACTCCCTCTACAATACAGTGGTTTGCCCTGGCTCGCTTTCACATGTACTTACATTGACATTAGGTCCATTAACTACAATTAGTTGTTATTTAACCGATGGTTGGTAATCACCGATGATATATAGCACTTGGCAACTGTGTCCTATCGATGTGTGTCATCACCCATTGCTTGGTGCTCATGATTACTCCTTACTGGGCTTGTCCGGTTGGACTGTCCGGATGAACAGGTATCCGATCGGACCTCCCTCCGGACAGCACCCGAAACTCTCTGTGAGTGTCTAGAGGCATGTCCGGTCGCACAGGTTTGTTACCAGACCCTACGACTAAACCCTACGACCGGACACTACCAGTCGCCTACTGGGAATTCTTTGGTCATGTCCGGTTGCAAGGGATTTTCAACCGGACATCCTTCCGAACAACCTCCGTTGTGGCCTTGTCGAAGCCAATTAAGTCTGAGGTTAGGGTTAGTTCGTAACCCTTCTTCCATGGTCGGGTTTCTTACTTGTTGGGCTCGTGGCCTCTATTTCTGGACGCATCACAACATTGTTAGGGAGATCTCTAGGGCTAGGTTAAGAGGGTTGGCTCATTGGTCCCCCCCCCTGGTGTCCCTATCGTTCCTTGAGTAAGGAAGCCGTACACACCATGCGTGAGCCTTGGGAACCAGGGCTAACTTTCAATCATGGGGAAGGAACTTATGCTTGGGTTTTAGATCATGTAAAAGTCATCAGAAGGGTAAGGAAGGTTACCTGTGATGCCTAGTAGTCTGTAGCAGGATCCAAGCTTGTCGTTGCTTGGTTCTCCTAGAGCATGGTTCTCTTCTCCCCTCTTCTCTTCTCCCTCACTCTCCAAGAATGCATCAAAGTTTAACCTAGGGTTTGTGGGATTGTACGTTCAAGGGAGAGGTTTTTAGATGGCCTGGAGTTTACCTCTTAGAGTGGAACTCTATTCCCAAGGTTTCATGGGAATGTTCCGCTACTTGTGTTCTTGTGGGGGTGTTTGAGAAAACTAACTACCTTCCCCTACCAGAGTAGTGGGTTTTAAATTTAATTCACGTGGTTTTATGTTAGGTGGAAAAGGAATATTCCTTCCTTCCTAATTAGGTCCATTCTTGGGTTCTCAACTCAATTGGATCGCACCGGAGTTTGTTCAGTTGGAGTGTCCGATCGAAGACCGCGACATAGGCCATCCGACTGGACAAGGAGTTTTCCCCCTTTTTTCTGGTTCGGTTTGGTCCCGTTTTGGTTATCATTGAAAATCATACCTATTTTCATCGTCTAACACGTTGGCGCAGCTTAATACATCATCAGTTCGACCCGTTTCACGTTAGGAAGACCTGCTTTAAGCCGAAAAAATTAATTATACCGGGTTTTCGGCATGCGGGTCTTACAATCTCGGCATCATCACCACTAAAATTGATTAGGTGTCATAGTATGATATTATTATCATTATTATTATTTGGGAAATTTACTCAGACCTCCTCTTGACTATTGATTTATTACACAAAGCTACCCTCTTTTGAAAAAAAGTGACATAGACCACCCCTAAAACACTCTTTTGTAACAAAATAGTCTACGTTAGGTTGTGGGCATTAAAAACTGACCAAAGAAAAAGAAAAATTTATTAAAGCAATAATACCCCTGATTAAATTAGCACGTCCTCCTCTGTACCCTGTATCGAAATCCGTTGGTGTTGTTATTGAGGTCGAATAGATATGAAGAAGAAAGAAGAATAGAAGAATAAAAATAGGGGGGGAGGTCGGCGGAGAAAAACAGGGGGAGAGAGAGAGAGAGAGAAAAGAGGAAAGTGGGAAACAAGAAAGAGTAGAAGGGGTTCGGTGGACACAGTTTTTCCCTAAAATGTCGCTGGATCGATGTTAGTGTTTGATCTGCAATGGATGAGGTAACGGTGAAAGGAGTGAAGTGACAGCAAGAGATGGATGAAGGGATGTGAATTGAAGAATGAAGACAAGAGTAAGGGAGCCAAGGAAAAAGAAAGTCGCACGGAGTGAGAGATAAGAACCGAAACCAGACGAGGGTCAATGTGGCCATGACCCATTGGTGGGGTCCCGCAGAAAGACCCCATTTTCATAGGATTGCATTAGGTTAAGGCATTTAGTGAAGGTCCTAACTATGCCCAGACCCTATCTGGGCTCAGAATCGCGAGGCCAAATTCACATTCCTCGACAATCTCCTCCCTAAAAGCAAACAGAACCTTCATGGAATATTTAATGATTTTGTTTTATTGTTACCGACTTGAATCCATTACAACAGGACTTTATCACCGGTTTTGTGGATCTTAAAAATTATTTTCTTTATAAATCGAAAATAATTTCAGATTTTTACTCCAGTGTCCCAGGGTCGGAAACCGTACTGTAAATAAAGAGATTATTTTTATTAAAAAAAAAAAAAAGTAAGGAACCAAGGTCGGTTACATTCAGACGGACACATTATTAATATGCCAGAAGAAAAGGTTAAAAGTTGGGTAGAAGCCAGTGGAAGAACTTTGAATGAATCATGTAACAACTAAAGGCATTCATCTAACAACTAAGGCAGAAACAGGTTCGGAAGATCAGTTATTTTCAAAGTGTCTGCTGGATGATTCAAGAATCCAAGGACAAACAGTGACACTGACACATCATGTCACCCATAGATCTGGAGAACAGTAGAATTGAGATTTTTTTTTTTTTTTTTTTTTTTTACATATAAAACCCATTTTAGGGAAAAATATATTCACCCATCAAGTAAAACAAAAAATATACAAGGGTTGTATAGGATAGAGACTTGGATTTTCTTCTGTTATTTAGTCGTGTCAATCGTTTATTAGACGGATTTGAGAGATTTAAAATGCATGCCAATGTATTCTAGTCTGTTCAATGGACAGTCTATGAAGAACTAAACGATAGAAAAATATCTTTTTTCTCACGGTCGAAAACAAAGAAACCATTTACCAAAAAAAAAAAAACCCATAAATGGGAATTCAAGGGCCCACTTTGTTAGCCTATGTCCAATCACATTAAAACTCTTAAAAAAATGGTGCCTAAAAATTAAATATAGTAAAGAACAGCTTGGTGGTTGAAAATTGATAGTGATCCAAAGTACCGAACCAAAGTCACGAGGCAGTGGTTGAATCACTTTCCACTGGCACCAGCGAGGAACGCAAGCTAAATTTAAAAATCCATGGCCCGGTCCAGCTCAACCGACAAAGCATGTTCATCTCTTGCAAAAAAATCGTCTCCCACGCGCCAGCCCTCCAGCCCGTCATCTGACGGGCTGGAATGCATCGATATACGTGCCGATACATTCCAGCCCGTCAGATGATGGGCTGAAAGGCTGGCGCGCGGGAGAGGATTTGAGTCCTCATCTCTTTGCCTTCTGATATATTCCTTCAATTTGTAAGAAGCATTTCTTTGATGGTCAGAAATGAATGATTCATATTTCTCCTTTAAATAATTGAAGTATCTGATGCCCATGCTTCTTGATTATGGTATTCAAATCTTCTCCTCCCAGAGAGAGGAGAGACAGTAATCCCATTAGATGGTCGACACTTAGGGGTTCAAGTGAATCCGAATCTTCTATCAAAGCCAACACCCCCTTATTAGCTCGGATGGAGGGTTAGGATTCATCCGAGTCTCAGGTGTCGGCCATCCAATAGGATTGTCGTCTCTCTTCCCAAATCTCTGGGAGGAGAGGATATGGATCCCTGATCATGAGTACCAAACATACACACTCTAATCAGAGAAAAACACGTGGCAATAGAAGAGGAAGACACTTGTGGTAACTAGCTTAAATATTGATTATTGATCTCACCCTAATTATATTTCAAAAGTATTGGTATTGGATATCAATCGATCTAATTAATTCGTATCAGTTTTGAACCTGGTTGAAACCCTGATCTCCAATCTTTGATCTGATTCTTGTTTTAATATTATTATATAAAATATCGATTACGTGTCAATTTTTCAATGATTTCGTACTCAAATATCTGGATTGAATCGATTTTACGCATGCTTGATACTTGAATTTAGAACCATATCCCAACAGGAATATCTTTTCATCTTTAACTTTTGCCATAAAAAAACTCATGCATGCTTTATTACTAACCCCCATGCAATATAAGCTTCATGGAAACTTTATAAATCATTAATTACAGAAACCAAGACTATAGATTTGTTTAGTCTTTAATAATTAGTATCTGCCCATCACTCAAATAATAAATAAAGATATCCATCCAAAAAAAATAATGACAATTCCCACTCAAGCCCCACCCCTTAATCTCATTGCGGTTTTTTTTTTTTTTTTATTAAAAGATCAGTAAACAAATTTTTAAGAAAAAATGAAAATATATTTGATTAATGTTTGGGTCATGATTTTAGATTTCGACCCAAATTGATTAAAATTTGCATTTTGTTTTGGTTTTGAGTTTCGATAAAACGAAACCTAGTTAGGATCTAAACTCATGATCGAAACCTAAGTTTCAACCCAAGAAAATCTAATGTCGAAACTCTAAAATAAAATCCAATACGATTTTAAACCTAACCAAAACCAGCTTTGAAATCAAGACCGTATACAAAACAAAACACAATTATATATGTTCCTAACCTTCTTGGGAAAAAAAAATGCAACCAAGGAATAATCAAATCACAATAAACAAAAATGAAATCTTGCTTTACCAAACGCGTCTTTTACAAAAAAACCACATGTCCCATGTGACACGTTCATGATTAATCCTTGCTTTCTTTTTCTTTTTTTTTGTCTTTTTTTTATAGCACTTCTTTTAAGAGGAACCGTAAAGCATTTTGTGTTCAGTAGGTCGTTTATCCTAATTTTAGATCTCCACATTTTTTAATGAAGCTAATTGGTTTAGGGGTATAATTTTTCCACCAATCCGAGAAGAACATGTGTCCTAATCATCAGAAGACATGCGATCAGCCACATATAAATGCATAATGCTATCATCTCAGAGGTCGGATACATCAAGATTAGATCACAAAGATCTCAAAATAACGATCGTCCTCCTAGATCATCCATGCCTCCTTACTTCCAGTATGACCAGCTAGCAAGGTCAACCAATCACTAAGATCTTGGAGTTGCGATCAGAAGAATCTCTAGAGATTCTCATCCAACGACTAATAGCTTGGCTGCTGGTAATCAACTACGAGATATCTGGGATTATGTTGTTGGTACTCACCAACTCTCCTTATCTGACCCGTAACTCCAACTCACACAACACTCACAACTCGCTCAATAGGGCGATGAGTTCAGCAAATTTAAGGATGACCATTACGGCAAGATAGCAATTGTGCTAAATCCGTCAGAGGCAAATCAAGACTTCCACCACCCAATGCCTTTCCTATATACAACATACTTTTAAGGTAAACGGGTAGAACTCTCTCTCTCTCTCTGCTAGACCCACCATCTAGGAGCTCGTATTCACATACTGAACTCCATACCTCTTATGTTCGGTTCTAACTTAGGCATCGAAGTCGCCTCAAGGATTCCAAATCCACCCTCACTTGTCTTTTGCTTCCTCCCTTATAGGTCCAACCAGAAGCTCAAGCAATTACCGACCGCAATAGTCTCATTTATACCTTGTGTGTGATGCTTTGGTCAAGCTTATAATTCATCCTATTTACATCACTAGACAGATTTTATATAAAGATTCTTTCTATTTGTCACCAATTTCTTTTCACGAGATTGCATTGGATCATCACAGAACCTTTAAATATAGGGACTATTTTGGTATTTGAAAAGAGAAGGGTAAAGTCGCTTTTGCACGTGCTGACAGACACCGATTATTGATGCCACTGTATTGATGTCAATAAAAATTTCCCTTATATAAATTATGTTGCTTAACAAAGTGACATAATTAGTTATCCTCAAATAATGTCTTAGGTAGAATGCTAGCAGATTACCTTTAACTTCCATCACATATTTAAACTGTCTGAACTAATTCCTTGGACAATAAGGAAGTATTTATTCTAAACACAGTTGCAAAATTTTTGGATCAAGTGCATGACAGACAAGTGGCAAAGCTCTATGCTGTTTATCTAATAATAGACACTAAATTGGAACACTGTTTCACATGCTAATTATGTAAAAAAAAACATTTTCATTGAAAGGGATGGTTAAATCATGTTAATTACTGATAATGGCATGAATTATGGTAACAAATACAAGATATTAAGTCAATGAGAAATAAATGGGAGGGGGGGTTTGTTGACAATCTTATGCATCTAGTCTAAATGCGGATCGATCAATTTGTATTGGTATCCGCCCTGATTGATCCCGTTCCGATATCAATTATTTCATATTTTTATTTTATTGGTATCGGTCACATTACGCAACTATTGGCTCTGTATTCGATCCAGAATCCGAATCAATATCAAATTAGTTTCGAAGATCTTCGATACTATGTCCGATACTCAGAACAAAAATCTTGATAGTGGGTCACAATAGAGAGAGAGAGAGAGAGAGAGAGAGAGAGAGAGGAGCTATAGATATTTGATTTATATTATTGCAAGATCAGGTGGGTAGGCCCTCTATTTTGGATTTTTTTTCTTTGAGACTGTAGAGACTTGGCAATTCTCACTTTATAATCTATCTCATTTTGTCTGTTTCCTTCTGAGATTTGTTCGAAATTCAAATCTGGATTGATCATGTATGAATGGTCATTGGAATCATGGTTCATATTCGATTAGTTGGATTGGCCAGTTCATATCAATTTTAGAATTGGTTGATCTCTGATCTCAATCTATTTTAGTAAGGATCGAACAAGTATCGTTTTTTCATCGGATCTATTTTGGATATGACCAGTACTCAAACAAATATATTCCATTGCTCAATATTATATTTCAGTTATTATATATATTAGCCAAAGGGAGAAGACGACATAAAAGAATAAAGAAATTATATTTATACTTTTACAGGCTACTATGAAAAAAATAGTTAGGAGGATGGAAAAGAAAGAAAAAGAAGACTGTAGCTTTGTAGTAAATTAGTCAATAAAGCGTACAACCAAAGTGATGAAATTATTCTTTCACTTGTCTTATTCAAGACAAGTTTAACTAATCTAATTTAAAAATACCAATAGATTATTGAAAATTCTTTATTAGAACACATGGCAGTTAAATAATAGTGTAGAGCATAAAATTCAAATGATTGGAAGGCTTATAAATCTAGTTCTGGAATTGGTCATCAATACAGAGAGACAGTCACTGCTGAGATTTCTTTCAAATTAACAACAATGGAAAGCATGAGTTTTGCTCCAATTTTAATCATGTTCTTATGCTTTCTGGGTTCTTCACAAGCAGCTCTGAAAATGAACTTCTATGCTAAGACCTGCCCAAAAGCCGAGAAGATTGTACTAGACTATGTGAAAGAACATATCCCTAATGCTCCAACTTTGGCTGCACCCATACTGAGAATGCATTTCCATGACTGCTTTGTTCGGGTAAATGTTCTCTGTACTGCTGTGTTTGATTTCTCAAGCTCTGGTGCTTTCTTCCTCTGTTTCTCTTACCCTGCATTCTCTCTGTGTTGACTATGTAGAAGTAAGAGCTCCTGTGTTCTTTTCAGTTTCCTTCAACTGATGCATCACAAACCTGCTGAGAATGCATCTCCATGACTTTTTGTGAGGATAAGTGTCTTCTGTAGTGCTGTGTTTTGATATAATTTCCATGTTCATATCTAAGCTTTATTCCTCTGTTTCTGCTATCATTTCCTATGTAATGAGTATTTGGAAGTAAGGGCTCCTGTTTCTTTTCAGTTTCCTTCTCAGCAAAGGGTGATACATCACAAACCTTTGCTCCTATTTACTTTCCAGGGTTGTGATGTATCAACCCTTCTTGAAAATGCATTTCCATGACTGCTTTCTGAGGTATCCTCTGTAGTGCTCTGTTCTCTCAAGTTTTGTTTTCCATGTTCATATCTATGGCTTCCTTTCTCTGTTTCTCCTACCCTGCATTCCCAATATGTTTGAGTATTTGGAAATAAAAGCTCATGTTTCCTTGTCAGTTTCCTTTTCAAGGTTATGATGCTTCAGCCCTTGCTGAGAATGGATTTCCATGACTGCCTTGTAGTGCTATGTTTATGTTTTGATATAATATGTTTTCTCAAGTTTTGATTTTTATTTTTCATAGCTAAGTCTTTCTTCCTCGGTTCTCTGACACTGCATTCCCTTATATGTTGAGTATTTGGTTGTAAGAGCTCCTGTTTCCTTTTCAGGGATGTGATGCATCAGTGCTCTTGAACTCTACATCAAATAATACAGCTGAAAAGGCTGCAGTTCCAAACCAGACACTCAGAGGCTTTGACTTCATTGACAAAGTAAAGAGTTTGTTGGAGGCTCAGTGTCCTGGTGTTGTTTCTTGTGCTGATACTATTGCTTTGGTTGCAAGAGATGCAGTTGTCACAATAGTAAGAAATCAATAACCAGATGAACTGGTTTCTTACAAGAATTTCAGATCTCACCTCTATTCCACTCATTTCTTCTTTTCCTGCATTTACAGGGAGGACCTTCTTGGAGTGTTCCAACTGGAAGAAGAGATGGACTCATCTCAAATTCTACAGAGGCTGCAAACAATATCCCTGCTCCCACTAGCAATTTCACAACTCTAGTAACGAAGTTCGCTAACCAAGGACTCAATGTGAAAGATCTTGTTCTGCTATCTGGTAAGTCTAACACAACTTACAACCAAAAAAATTTCCTGCAAAATCATCATACAGATTGTTGGGAATAACCCACATTGGTTAAGTCTAGGACCTTGGGTGCCTTCATATACTAGTTGAGCCCCTCTATATAAAAGTTCAGACTTTTGGGTTGGAAACTTTAAGCAGATCCCTATCATCTCTCATCCACTCAATTATCTCAGGTGCCCACACAATTGGTATTGCTCACTGCAATCAATCATTTGCCGCGCGTCTCTACAATTTCACTGGCAACGGTAGTGGACAAGATCCTTCTCTGGATAGCGAGTATGCTGTGAAGCTGAAAGCAAAGTGCCAGACTCCCCTTGACAACACCACAATATTTGAGATGGATCCAGGCAGTTTCAGGACATTTGATCTGGATTACTACAAACTTGTACTAAAAAGACGGGGTCTGTTTGTGTCTGATGCAGCTCTGATCACAAACTCCACTTCAAGGTCTCAGATCATTGGGCTTGCCCAGGGCACAGTTTCTAATTTCTATACAGAGTTTGCTAAGTCCATGGTGAAGATGGGTAAGATTGGTGTTAAGACTGGATCATCAGGTGAGATTAGGAAGAATTGTGCAGTGTTGAACAGCTAAGATCATTGTCTGAATCTGTTCTTGATGGGCTTCTTAGGAACTACAGATTGTAATAAATAATATTCCAATTATTTCATTAGAGAATCCTCTAATGGGACAGCTAGTATCTGAAAATTTTGAGAAAAGATGACAATGAGTCTGCTGCATGGGGATGCCACCTTGAATGAAATTATAATACTTTGAATTCCCTTATAAATTTGTTTTAGATGAAGACTCTTCTTGAGTCTACTAGTTTTTGAAAAGAGGCCATTGAAGCCCTGAAATGACTTAACAAACCAAAATGAAACCATTTCATTATAGGTGGAAGCCAACTGCAGTTCTCAATGTGATACATTGAAGAACTTAAACACAATAAGATCCCATTGAATGATGTAGTGATGTACAACAGAATTAAAAGCGCCGCTTAATTCTGTTTAATTAATTTCTACCTCATGCCCTGCCCCCACATTTCCCTCCCTAGTTGATTTCCGAAGGAGTTGTCTATTCCTAAATATAGATGATTACAGGTTTACAATATCTTGAATATGAGTCATGGGGATAGTATTACATCTATGGAGAGATTGATTTGAGGAAAGCATGTACATTACAGTTTCAGAGAGATAGTGTACGTCACAATGAGGGGAGATTCTAGGAACTTTATAATTTTGAAAATTTGTGAAAAGAGAAGTTGACCAACCTCAACTACTGTCTTGAGATATCCTTAATGCACCCCCTTAAGCACACAGGTTTTCTTGAACCGTAAGCTTGCTGTGCAAATGCTGAAACTGATTGGATGGCAAGCCTTTGGTCATAATATCTGGGAGCTGCTCCTTGTTGGACACATGTGGCACACAAACCTGTTGCTTTGCCACGCGTTCATTAACTAAATGAAAATCGATTTTAATGTGTTCCATGCGTGTATGATACAATGGATTTGCTGTTAAGTAAGTCACACCTATGTTGTCACAATATATCACTGGAATGGTGAGGGGAATACCAAGTTCCTTCAGTATGTAGTTGCTTTAACCATATCAATTCTGCAAACGCGTTACCGATGCCTTTGGTAGCTTGGTTTGGATCAAGATATATACAGAAGCCACTTGTGGACAGCCGATCATCTAGGCGACCAGCCCAATCAGCATCGGTGTACGCTTGCAATTGGTACATTGGAGAGGATTGGATATAAAGTCCATACGATTCGGTTGATTTGAGATACCAGAGGATGCGCTTTAGTACAGTCCAATGATCTTCGACATATACTATAAATGAATTGCTTTTGGTGATGAAGCAGAGACACTGAGTGATCTGTTTGACTGGTGATGAAACCCTACCTTTCGGGGTACGACGAGATAGATTCTGCAGCTGCAGTCACAAGTCACAGACTACTTTCCCTAAGGCCTAGAATCGGTGCTCCCAGAAAAGGTTGAAGTAGACCTCTCTAAGCTTGCCCGTTCAGGTTAGCAGAGGAGGCAAAGCCACCTTCGCTTTCGCACTGGGTTAGGGGCGAAAGTGATAGAATGCGACGTGTTGCTTCACGAAGTTTTCATTGTTCTCATGCCCCCATGGTTCAAGGTAATGGTATCGGATCAATCGGATCAGTGGATTCCTATCGATTTTGAAAATGATTGATCCCGATCTGATCCTTGTTTTAATATTATTATAAACGGTATCAGCGACATACCAATTTCCCATTGGTTCTGTACACCGATCCAATCCTCGTTTTAGACATTGCTGACACCAGATTGGATCAATTTTAGAAATAATCGATGCCCTGTCTAATGGATCCACATCCTCTCCTTCAAGAGGTTTAGGAGGAGAGGGGGCGTCCCAGTTAAATGGCCGACACTTGGGACTCATGTGAATCTGAACCCTCCATTCGAGCGGATAAGGGGTGATGGCTCTGAGGGAGGGCTTGGATGTCGGCCATCTAAAGGGGTGGCTGTCTCTCCTCCCGAACCTCTGGGAGGAGAGGATTTGGATACCTATCAGATGGCTGGATTTAGAACCCTACATGTCCCGTATAGAAATCCTCTCCCGCCTGATTTTGGGTAGGAGAGTTGGCGGCCCGGATGGATGGCCGCCACCTGGCTTAGGTGGATCCGAGCCCTCCATCCGAGCCGACACCCCAACCAACAAGCTGATCCGACTAGGGTGTTGGTTCGGATCCACCCGAGAGCCAGGTAGCAGCCATCCATCCGGACCGCCAACTATCCTGCCCAGACTCAGGCGAGAGAGGATGTGGATCCACATGTCCCCAATCAAAGCATGATGATTTTATTTTATTGGTAAATAGAAAAGCATGGCAGTAGCTAGTACAAAAATAAATAAATAAATAAATCAGATAGTGGGGGATCTTTTCCAATCTTATACCAATAAATTAAAAAAACCGTATATATACCTTGCCACAAAGTGTAGGAACAGACAAGGCAGTCTAGTGCAGTAGTTTAGATGACTTTGCACTTTCCCTTACTTTTGTTGTATATTGTAATGCAACTCAGAAACAAAAGACAGTTGAAAGAATCCAAGCTTTTTTCAATGTTTCAGAAAACCCAGAAGAAGATCTATTCTTTCCTTTCTCAAACAAAAGAACCAATGTTCCACAGACATCACTTCACTCATCCGCCACCTTCTTTCCTACATAAACACCACCAACCCTCTCAGACCCACAGACACACCCTACCTTTTCTCATCAGAAAATGCCAACAACCGCAGAAATACCAATCCACACTGCTCCAACAAACCAGCCAACAAAACGTCGCCAAAAAGCTCGCCATTATGTGCATCGGGTGCGCGAAAGCTTTTCTACACGTGTCACGAAGTTCCTGTGCTCCATCTTATTGATTCTGCTTCTGGTGATTGGGATCATCTTCTTCATCCTTTGGCTCAGCCTACGCCCACACCGGCCTAGGGTCCATATCAAGAGCTTCTCCTTCCCTGCACTGGCTCAAGATAACGGTTTTGATAACGCTCAGATAACGTTCAATGTTTCGATCCGAAACCCGAACCTGAATATGGGTGTTTATTACAATGCCATGGTTAGTGCTCTGTATTTTCAAGATCAACGTATCGGGGGAACGCCGTTACCGTTACCCTCACCGTCACCTTACTATCAGAAGCCGCAAACGACGACATCGATAGAAGCACAGTTGGGAGTGCCGAGCACGTTGGTGATCACCGATGAGAGGTGGAAGGCATTAATGGTTGCTCGAGTCAAGGGTACGATTTGGTTTCGGTTGGATGTCACGTCCACGATTCAGTTTAAAATTGCTACGTGGAGAAGTAAGCACCATAAGATGCATGCCAGCTGCCAAGTTGCGGTGGGCCAGGATGGCATCATCTTGCCCGTCTCTGAAGAGAAGAGGTGCCCTCTTTATTTCGACTGATGACATTTTTTTTTTTTTTTTTTTTTTTTTTTTTGAGGGGGGAGGGGGAGAAAGGGTTGTATAAATTGTAAGGTGGATTTGTTTTCTCCGGGTTTTTTTTTTTTTTTAATAATTTTTTGGATAATAAAAAAAATTTTAATTCAAGGGGACTGTCTTCGTAAACGGATTATGTATGTACACAATCAATTATTTAATAAGAAAATAATAGTTTTGAGATTACACTTCTTCGTCAAATAGTAAAAATATGACCGTGTAGATATATGGTTGTATACGATACCTTTGCCTTCATTTAATATCGAGCACTTGAAGGCAAATGATGTGTTTCGTGCAAAATTCTAAATCTAGGTATCAACTATTTTTTTTTGCCTCTGTAATAAAATGCTTACTTTGGAAGGAAAAAGATTCTGAAGTTGGAATCCCTCCAACAACAGGAGAGGTTTGGAACCCCTACCTGAACTGCTCTCTGACCTATTTGTCTTCCAAAGGGAAAGAAATCAATATAACATTTCCGAAGAATGTCATCCAAGGGGGCATAATGAGAATAGGACATTTGCATATACTTGTATTCTATCACTGTCTATATCAAAGATGGATCCCACACCGCATGATGGGATCCCATGAAGAACACATGTAGAACTCGAGCCTAACCATCTATACCCTTTTTGCCATTCTTCATTTAATGAGTTTGGCATCTAGGCAGCTTAATTTGTCATGTAGAACACTTGACTTTTTAGGTTTCTGCATTTCTTAGGACGAGTACTGATAGAAGCTTCAATTTTATAGCTTGTGGTGGAAAATCTGAGAAATTTAAAACTTAAGGTAGTCCTCTGCAACTCTCCCATTGTTTCGATAGATGTTATCGTTTTAGGCTTCTTTTTTTTTTTTCTTTTTTTTCCTAACACTTCAGAACAGGGGAGGGATTCAGACATGACAGCTTTGGTAGGCGTCTAAATCCTCTCTTCCACGGCTCCCCAACTCCCACCCCATCCAATCATTGGAGGGGTGAGCTGGTTCAAACTCCAATCCCCTCCAACGATTGAATAAGATGAGAGCTGAAGAGCCGTGGAGGAGAGGATTCAGTTCCAATAGTCCTTGTTTCTCTCTCTATCCTTCCCTCCTCCCCCAATCTCTCTGCATCTCTCCTGGTGTTCTCTCTCCAATAAGTTTTTAAAAATAAAAAATAAAAAATCTTTCATATCTATACCAAAGTCTTCCAAAAAAAAGAAAAAACATCTCTTCTTCTCATTACAATTTAAAATCCATTGTTCTTGTGACAAAAAAGAAAAAGGAGGCGTCGAGAGTTGAGAGGTGAAGGCAGTGGGGTAGGGGAGAGTGGGAGTCTTGGAATCTTTGACGTTTGAAAGCGTCACATTCATTCGGTCCGTGTCCACCAACCATGCCCGGTCCATGGTACGTCCCCCGTGGTTTCCGCCCACCTTCGCTCTGTTTCGTGGAAGGCTGGTAATCAATCAAGTGTAAATTATTATTATTATTATTATTTTAATACTAAAAGTGCAATATCTTTGATCGGATTAGTCACCGATTCCGGTTTTAAGTGGTCATGATTGTGCCTCTATGTACCCACTGATTCGATGTTGTATTGGCAAGTACAAATCAAATAGATAAGAAAAGCTTTGGGTGCTTGGAATTTACACCAACGTAGGGTCTTAAGGGTGTCAACGGGTCGATCTAGGCTGGTTTCGGTCTGGACTGAATCGATGTTGAGTTTTATAAGTCCAGCTCAAAACATGTTCATTAAGAGTTCGAACTGGGGTGGGCTGCGCTGGACACAATAACTAACGGGCTGGTTCGGTGTCGGTTTGATATCGGACTGGGTTTATTGAGGTGATTTCGGATTTGTTCGATCCGGATTGGGTTTATTCGGCTTATCGGGTCCCTTTTATATGTAAATTATATAACCTATTTTATTATTTCTATCTATAAAATTAGCATTATTCCTTCCATATGTATGTAATTTAATAAACTATAACAATTAACATAATCTTTTCAACTATAGATTCACATAATCTTCTAGATCATGAAGTGAACTCTAATAGTGTAACACAATCTATTAAAATTTAAAACCATTAAAATTAAGAAATTGGGCCCAAACGGACCTTACCGGTGTTCGGGTTGGGTTTTATCGGTTTGGGCTAATTCGGGCTTCTTAACGGACCGGTCCAGTTTGATTTTGGTTTGGGCTGAAACGGTGTCGGGCTTTACAAGCTCAAACCAAAACATGTCCATTAAGGCTCGGTCCGGGTTGGATTCGGGTTATATCGGGCTGGCTCGGTCCGTGCTACCGGGCCGGGCCCAGTTTTGACACCCTTATAGGGTCTAATGAGAGGGTAAACACAAGTAATCAAGTGGGTTGATAAGGGATCATTTCACAGAGAGATCATATGAGAGGACACAAAAGGTATACATCGGAACCGAATCCTCTCCTCCACGGCTCCCCGTCTCCCACCCCGTTGGAGGGGGTTGGAGTTTGAGCCGGGGAGCCGTGGAGGAGAGGATTTGGACGCGTATACATCTAGACATAAAAAAAATTTCAATTAAAAAATTGGTTTAATGGATTTTTTTTATGGGTCCATTATCGAGATAAATAGTGTGAGAATTGTAGGAATCTAGGTAGTGAATTTCCAACATGTTAAATCAAGATTGGTTTTAAGTCTTTATTTGTTTGCTCTCGTTGTAGATGAATTAATCAGAGATATTAAGATGAAGTTTTCAATACATGTTTTTTTGCTGATGATATTGTTTTAGAAGATGAGACAAAAGAAGATATTAATGTCAAGTCACAACTATGGAGATTAACATTGGAATAAAAAAATTTCAAGATAAATTAACAAAGACGGAGTATATAGTATGTAATCTTAGTCATATAATGACAGATAATGAATTAGTAAAAATTGACAAGAAGAAGATACAACAAAGTGATTATTTTAGGTATCTATGTTCAATCATAAATAAAGAAATTGATATAGAGGATGATGTTTTACAAATGATTAAAACAAGATGGATAAAGGAGAGATATGCGTCTCGAGTTCTGTGCAATCGATATATTCTTTTAAAATTTAAAGGAAAATTTTATAAGACAATCATTAGACTAAGATGAAGATATTGAGATTGAGGTATGATAAACCATGAGAGATAAGATCTGACTCTTTTTTTTTTTTTTTTTTTTTTTTTTTTTTTTTTTTTTTCTTCAGAGACAGAGAGGCAGGACATATTTGTCATTACAGAGAAAGTAGAAATGAGAAGTCAGAACCAGATCAAAATTAGTTAAAAGAGGAATCATTAGGGAAGCAGAAATTGAAATTCATCGTACCTTCCAAGTTCTGAATTCCTCTTGAAGCTTCAAAATTCCAAGTTCAACTGGATTCTTTCCACTGCAATTTCTTCGATTCCTTCCTGAAAACCCAAATTCACCCTTTCCCCTCTTTCTATTACCATTTATTAAACGAACAAACATGTCAGAATCGAGCTGCTGCAACTGTTGCACGAGCTTCATCTTCAGTCTAGGACTCGCAGCTCTCTTCATGTGGCTCAGCTTGCGTCCTTCCAAACCTTCCTTCTCCATAAACTACTTCTACGTCCCTGCCCTAAACACAACCGCCGCCACAAACACCACAAACAGCACCAACACCACCATATTCATCGATTTCAAAATCAAGAACACAAACAAGGACAAGAGAGTTTATTACGATGCCCTAAACATCACACTTAACTTCTCAAGTCTGAGCTACAGTGTAGGAAATGCTTGGGTGCCTGCGTTCCGTCAGGGTCATAAGAAGACGGCCGTGAAACGAGCGACTGTTGAGCAGGTGAAGATTCCTTGGAAAGAAGCGGTGAGGAATGTTTCGTTGAACATGACGGTAGATTTCAGGGTGGATTTGGTCACTGCTGTGAGGTATAAGATCCTTTTCTGGAAGACAGGACGGCACAAGATCAGGTTTCAAGCTGATAAGAAGGTCGACAAGCAGGGCAAATCTGCCGCATCCGACCACCGTGATCACCGGCCCTGTTTCTCTGGGTTGTTGGCTTTCTTCCTTGTTTTTCTTACAGTTTGGTAGTTAAAAAGTCATTAATTTAATATTTAAGATTTAATTCCTTCAATAGAGAATCCCTGGATGTCTGCTTCCGGCAAATTTTGATTGATAATCAAAGTAAAGCTACAAATAGAAATGTACATAATTTATTTTTGTTTTTTTTTTTTAATTGTATTAGTCACATCCAAATCGTCTCATCCCAGTAGTTCGGGAGGAGGGGCAGCGACCCAATGGATGGTCGTCGCGTGGGAGTCAGATGAATCCGACCCCTCGTTCGAGTCGATAAGCCTAGCCGACAAGGGAGTGTCGGCTCGAATGGAGGGGTCGGATTTATCCGACCACCACGCAGCGACCATCCACTAGGGTCGCTGCCCCTCCTCCCTGAAGTACAGGGAGGAGACGATTTGAATACCATCTCTTGCTATGTTTTTCATTTTTTTTAATAGTAATTTTGGGAATTTGATTGAATATAAAATAGGATCTTTTATATAGTCTAATTAATCAGTTTGGTTCCAATTTTTGATAAAGTATTTAATGGGGGTAATATCGAACTATTATATTAGGTTTTAAATGATTTTTCATAATAATAGATGTTTGAATGATCCCACATTGCTTAGAGAAGGACCACATTCACCACATTTGCCATGTATACTACCACTTAAAAGAGAGAGAATATTGAGAATAGTCCACATGCATAGAGATTCGAACCCAGAGTGTCTTGTATATGTGAGATCCTTCCACTTGAGAAGTTTCGAATTTTTTAGATGAAAACTTTTCAATGGCAATTGAATGATTTCTTTTGTTTTGTTTCTTTACCAAATCAGAACCTTCACATGACTAAGACTGTGATTGGTATCATTTTTGTTTTTTATTTTTGTTCAAATTTATAGTTTTGAAGGGGTTTGGCATAATTTATGAGTGCTATTTATGAAAAATAAAAATAAAAACAAGTCAAAATTCAAAAAGAGGTCTCAACCTCTTTTTGATTTTTTATCAAAAATTATTTTTGTTATGTTTTGTTCAAAACACTTAAAACATGTGTTAAAATAAAGGGTTAAAAAAGTGATTTAGTTTCCTTTTATAAAACTACCCCAAATCAAACCCTCAAGCACTCTTTTCATTGACGAACGGAAGTAAAGCACAGAGACGCAGACCTGCAACTTCGTCCTAGAGACGACTTTGACAGCGACGACAATCATTCCAACGGAGGCGACGTCGTTTCTCCAAAGATCGTTCCTGGTTTGATTTTTTTCCATAATCCCTTGACAGAGGAAGAGGAATAGACGCTCCATGACAGAGGAAGATGAAGACTTTCAAAATCATTTTTAGACATAGTATGTCAAATCTGTTTTTCATTCTACCATCTTTTTTTATTATAGCCACCAAACAACATTTTATTTTTGAACAAAAATTATTTTAAAATGATTTTTATTAAATAGATAAAAAACAAAAACAAAAATGATACTAAACATAGCCAAGTTCCAATGGCAGATACACAATTCCTTAAGACAGAAGGATGTAAGTAATACCATGAGGAAACCAGTTAAAATTCTAAGAAAATGCATAATTGTCATATCCTGGAAGGACAAAATGATAAAAAACAACAGTGAGAATATAATCTAACTGGCCAAACTTCCATGAATTTGCATCCTTGTAATCATGTGGTCGCAAGACCCTCTTTAATGGCCAAAAGCCTCTGAAATATTCTGAGTAGAATTTCCTGCCTTGTGCATAAATTTGTGGCTACCCATCCTGAACAGCAACATCACAGTGGAAGATTTCAGTGGCTCAAATATCTCTAGCATCTCTCTCTTTAGTATCAGGGATTGGATCATGGAACCCAACAAGTAAACTCAATTCCACCCCCTCCCCCGGGAAGTTCTATGATGATTGAAACTAAGTCAAATAGAGAGAGGGTCTTGATGCAACAGTAAGATTGATTCATTGTAATTTGGTGGTCATGGATTTGAATCTGGTGATAAGGCTATGTAAAACGGCCAAATATGCGTGGTTCAGTCCAAGTATAAGACCATAAGAGATCACATAAAAGCATTTTTGAAGCTTCTGTATGCAGTTGAATTCACCAATAAGTAGGGAGGGTTGAGCTCCCATAAAGCATGTCCAGAGAAGGAGATTATGACTAGGTAAGCAAGGTGACCACTAACTTGTTTCCAAAGTTTTGTGGGAGATACCGCACTGAATTGCCCCTCAAGTTGCTCTGTTTTCATCCACTAGAAAATTTTCCAACTTGACCGGCTTATGATTAATTTTGGTCTGACAATTTCCCTTTTTTTTTTTGTCTGAAATATAAATTACAAATGCAGCATGTCAGAATTGGCTAACAACCATTATCGGATCATTCTTTCTTTTTTAAATATGTATTTGGAGCCTGGATTTTTTATTTGATAGTTCGTTTTCTATGCAGATTTGCCAAATCCACTGAAGATGAAGACGAGTGCCGTGGTGAGTAAGTTGCATCGGTCACTTGGGCTATCATGACTTCAATTCCTCGTGTTGATTCAAGAATATCATAGTCAGCTAGCCTACCATTTACATCCAACTAGTAGGTAATTTCATAAAATCCTGCCTCAGGACCCCACAAGCTCTACTGAATGACTCACCAAGATGGATCGGGATCCTCTCTTGTTGAGAGTGCCAGTTTCCCTTTAGATGTCGACACGTGGTACTGCAGAGATCCAATACTTCAAATGTTTTGAGAATAAGATAAGGAGTTTGAAATAGGAAACACCAAGACACCCGTGAGAGATTCAAAATCGTGAAAGCCCATTTCAAGGCAACTCTTCTTCCTCTTCAAGTTCCTGCAACCCTTCTTCCTCTTCAACTTCTCCTTTCCTTTTGATTTCTTTTTCTTCTACTAAAACCTAAGGCAGAGTGGTTGTGAACCCATTGGGGAAAGTGGAAGAACCTGCACTTGCCAAAAAATCTAATTATAAAATCATAGAATCCACAATTCTTCTTCCTCTTCTTCCTATTCAAGTTCCTCAACCCTTCTTCCTCTTCAACTTTTCATTTCCTTACAACCCCCCCCCCCCCCCCCCCCCCCCCCCCCCACCCATCCCCCCAACCCCAAAAAAAAAACACACACTTTTCATAATTTTCTGATTTCTTTTTCTACTAAAACCTAAGGGGGAATTGTGAATCCATTGGAAAAAATGGAAGAAACCTGCACTTGCCACAACAATCTAATGGCAGAAAGGGAGAAAAAAAAATGAAAAATGAAAAACCCATTAAAGGTTTAGCCCAAGAAAGCAAGAACCGATGAAGACACAGAGGAACATAGTCAGATCACGTTTTCACAGCCCTAGAAGGTGATTTGCAGAAACCAAGGGTAAAAGAGTTACAGTCCTAGAATAAGATGGACTGTAATGTTAACCACTCATGATCGAAACCTCGCAAGAGAAACTGCTTCAAAAACTCAAGATCATCACAAAAGAACACATATTCAGCACTTCACAAGAAGAAACTCATGAATTTACATTATCAGCCAAAATCGACCAAAACTAATTCCACAAAAAGAGAAAACGTAAAACCACAGAAGATATTCTTGTAATAATCGACCAACTTCACAATTCACTTTAATGGTGATGAACGAAACCCTACCTCTAACTGCATGAAGAGAGAGAAATAGACAGAGTCTATCTTTAGGGATTTGAGAATTGCCGCTACTAACCGCTTGGAAAATCGCCTTACAAATGCTCGAAGCTCCAAGTACGAAGACAACGGTGAGACCATGAGAATGAGAGTATAAGTGAGATTTCAGTGTTGCATCTCCAATTTACCTCAAGTAGATTCCAGGAACTAAAAGCCATTAGATGAGTCCTGCGCCAACTCTCGCCCATCCAGTGGCGACTTGCACCTCTCCTGTTGATACCACAACAGAAGGGGATCTTTTTCCCTCCAGGATATCTCAACTTGCAAAACAGAGGACTAAATGCAGCACGGAATGGTTGCTGACTTGCTGCCTTCTGTAATAGGTTATGAGCTGTAATAAAGTATATAGATCCTGCCAAAACTGGCTTATGATTTCAACGTTATCACAGCCTTCAGCCTTATGTATGGTACAATCCCACCAAAAACATAATCCAATATTTGAACAGATTTAGGCCATAAAGCAAAATGTAGGTAGTGAAATAGTAGGAAAGATTCATGCAGTCCATTGAATTAGAGTAAGGGTTTAGATCAATTGATTTGCTTTTAATGTACAATGAAGTGAAAGGGGAAACCTAGGAAACAAAATGGTAGATTAGATTCTATCATTGTGTTGTTTCGAAGACATGTTTTTACAAAAATATGAAGAAAAAAAAGGCTAAAACACATAATTTAATGTTCAATTACTTTTCCTCCAGGCGCTTCAGTACTGATTCGGCAAATATCTGTTGCCTGAAAATTGTACAAGAAACAGAGATAATGGACACTCTTCTTTTTTGCCTACAAAACAATAAATTATGACCTACACAAGAGAAAATACATGACACCAAGTCTCTCATAAAGTTAACAATGACAATGTTGCAGATTTACTGCATCCTAGCAGTTGGCAAAATAAAGTGTATGAATAACAAAATTAAGGCACAAGGTAGATCCAAAATACAAAGGGCACAACATTAATCTCAAAATGGGTGTCCCTCAATTTTCTGTTTGGTAAGATGAGGCTAGAAGATCAACATCAAAACCCTATCCTTCTTTGGAGGCCCTAGTGACCTTTCCTTCTTTCTCTACAAGTCACCATCGCCTGACGTACATGACCTAAATCTCCTATTTTATCTGAAGGCATTACTATGTTTTCTAGACAAAGTATTAAAGATGAAACAGCGATCCAGCATGAGGTGTTGGTCCCAGCATCCTCTTCTTCAACTGACGGAACAAACTACAAAGAACCCTATAATCCAGGACTCAACTAATAAGGGAAATTTCTGCATTATGTTCTCCTTGAAGGAGAGAAAAGAATCTATGAACCCCTTTGACAAAGAGGCAAAAATCGAAAGGTAATGATGCTAAACAGGAAGCTGAGAAAGAATCCCCATCAAATCACTGATACACAAAACAGCAGGATCTTCCATGGGGCTTGTTAGCGTACAATAAATTAATCATAGGCTGCTTTGACTAATGCTAGATTAGGATTAGGAATTCTATCCTCAATTGGTTTCTATTGGGGAATTCTGCCACGCTGTCAATAGAACCACGACACGTAGGACTCTACCAACAAGCCACGTGGATGTTCCCGATTGGACATAAGAAAACATCTTCACAAACTCAAACAGAGGAGCAAAGGGCAAAAGCGGTATTAAAGGGAAATGCACTATTCACTATAAATAGGGCAAATCCCGAGAATTCAGATACGAGAACATTTATTACTCATTACTCATCCTTGGGATTCTCGCTCTGACACCTGGGACGGAGAATCTCATACCTACCCCACTTACACTAAAATATTATTGTGGGCTCGACACCGAGCCCATCAACTGTTCACAGAGCCCTAACTTTGGCATCGGAGTGGACACGGGGCCACAGACCCGTCTCCTCCCCTTCTCTTTGCTTGTCTTGCAGGTCCAGTCAGCTTGGTGGGCCTACAGGACGGATCAAGGCCGAAACAGTTTGGTGCCCACCGTGGGACCTGTTTGAGGTTTGACGTCAACAGATAAAAGCCAGAGGAATCTTGAGCTATGAGCCCGAGAAGAACCCGAAGCCATATGGTCAATCCCAACCCCCCTCTGATTGACCAACGTATGAACCCTGAAGATGGAGATAGGTCGGAACCGAGACCTAACAGAGATAGAGGAAAGCGAGTGGTCAAGCAAGTACCCTCGCATGAGGCGTTCGTCAAATACGAGCAATTTGAGACCATGGCACAACAACTCGCGGTGCTAACCAGATTTGTGCAAGGGTTACAGCCCCCGATCGCTGAGGCCACATCCCGTCCCCCCAACTGATCCGCATAAGGAGGCTGACCTCCCTCGAGAACCACCTCGAGATTGTCAAGGGCAAAGCAGAGCTAGACCCGATAGACATGGGACCGGCGTGCACCCAGCTCCAGAATTAAGCGGAACGGGATCGACGTCACAGCAAGGGAGGATCCCTGCTCGAGAAAGGCTCGGCCCCCAACCAAGAGCAGTAACTAGACGAGGCGAAGATGCCTTGGAAGAGCTTTTGATTCAGCGACACGCAGCGCTACCAGAGGTCGTCATGGGCACAGACAAACAAAGTGCTCCCATGGACCCGGAGGTAGCTGCGAAAATAGCGAACCAATTAGCAGTCTTGCACCGATAGGTCGAGACGATGGAAAAGGCAAGGGTGACCCAGGATGAGGACAGAGATTATTCTACGGACAACCCTCTGACCGATATCATCATGAGGGTCCCCTTGCCCAAGCGGTTCAGCATGCCGCCAGTAGATTCCTACGACGGATCCACCGATCCAGTCGACCATCTGAACAATTTCATGGGAGCAATGGTCCTCCACGCGAACCCTGATGCGATCATGTGTAGGGCATTCCCCCTTACTTTAAAAGGCGCGGCCCGGATGTGGTTTAACAACCTACCTCTGCGGTCTATTAACTCTTTCAAAACTATGGAGCGGCTGTTCAGAATGCACTTCCAAGGAAGCAGGGTGCAGCGGAAGACAAGCGTGCACCTTATGAATATGAGACAGAGGTCCGATGAGACCTTGCTGGCCTTCTTGGCTAGATTCAACTTGGAGGTACTACAAGTGAAGGATATCGACGAGGCGGTTCATTTTGCTACGTTGAGAGCAGCGGTCACTGACCCAAAGCTCAGGTTTTCCATCGCCAAAAAGGAACCAGCAGACTTGCAAGAGCTCTTGGCCCGATGTGAGAAGTTCGCCACAACTAACGAGATCTACGAAGCCAGCAAGGGCTTAGTGGACACTCCCCGCAAGCGAACAGACAAAAGGCAAGACCTCACACGGCCAGGAGAACAAGAGGTCGAGAAGAGAGGAAGCTTGAGCTAAAGGCCTACTCCAGAAGAAGTTTAGTGATTACACGCCGCTCAACAGATCCCTCGGAGATGTATATACTCTCATCGCTAACGACACGTATCTCCAAAGGCCCCAGAAGATCTTAACAGAAGCGAGGCAGAGAAACCCGAACAAATACTGCCAATACCATCGGGACATTGGTCATACCACCGATGAGTGTTAGAACTTGCAAGCAGAGATTGAGGACCTCATTCAAAGAGGATATTATAAGCAGTATGTGGATCACAATGCCCCAAGGGTACCCGCGACATCAGCGGAAGATCGGAGAAGACCACCCCTCCCGCCACGAGAGAGAACTCCCGAAAGGGAACCAAGAAGGCAAGAAGGAAGAGAACCCAGGAGGGTAGAAGGAAGAGAAGGTCGAAGAGATCCTCCTCGGAAGGAAAGAAGAAGAGATAGGGCAGTCGAGCCCCGGTACCCAGACAGGCGCCCTGAGTAGGAGCCTCATCAGCAGGGAGAAAGAAGAGAAAGAGGACCGACCCCGGCGCATAGGGACATCGGAGTCATCCATTGTTAGTTCGTCTATACCCCTCAACAAGTACACGAACAGGGAAGGATATTGAATTCTTTGGAATCCCGGGGGAGGCCTCAGCTAAGGATCGACCCTAGGTTGCCACGGCGACGCCGGGACCAGACTTCTCCTCCGCCACCATTGTGTGTTCTCGACCCACCTCCGACAGTAGACTTACTCTGTGATCAAGTGCCTACTATCAGAACTGCGAGGCTGAGATATGACCCGCCGGGTAGGAAGGTCAAATCGAGCGTACCAAAGGTCAGTCCGGTGCAAGAAAAGAATACAGCAATTGACCGACCCTCACTGGCCGAGGCGGCCACCTCAGCCGCGGTCGACGATTTAATTATGATCCCTCTAAGCAAGGACGGAGGGCGATGACTATCATCAGCGGACCAGCGGCTGGCAACACATCTGCCAAGGCTATAAAGGCTTATGCTCGGAGTGTCAAATCAACCGAGTGGCCCGGGAAGAGGGCCCGCACAGGAGACTTCCTGACATCAGCGATGAAGATCTGTGCGGTCTGGAACTGTTTCATGAGGACGCCATTGTCATCACTTTGAGGATAGAGGATAGCGATGTCCACAAGATCAAGGTCGATACAGGCAGCTCCGCTGATATCATTTACTGGCAAGCCTTCCAGCGCATGGAAATTCTACACGAGCGTTTATTACCCGTAGGTTATCCCTTGGTCAGTTTCTCGGGTGACCTCGTTAATGTGAAGGGGTCTATCCGGTTGCCCGTCAGGGCAGGCACTTACCCTCGGGAGTCAAGGGTCACGATGAACTTCTTAGTAGTCGATGTCCCTTCGTCTTACAATGCTTTGCTGGGCAGGCCCGGAATGATTGCTCTCAGGTCGATCCCGTCTCCATACCATTTGGTCATCAAGTTCCCCACACCAAGAGGAGCAGGGGAATGCCGGACGGATCAGCTCGTATCCCGAAAATTTTATTCAGCCGAGCTCACGGATTACAAAAAGCCGGCCCAAGCCTTGCAGGTGCATGTCGAAGATCTGCGGGACGATCCCAGGCAGCAAAGAGGTACACCCGCCGAAGACCTAGTCCAGGTCCCTCTGGTGGAGGAGAACCTAGATAGAACGATCCAGATCGGATCATCACTCGCAGAACCACAGAAGACAAAGCTAGTAAATTTCTTAAGGGCGAATGCCGACATTTTTGCCTGGTCCGCGGCCGACATGCCAAGAATCCCACGAGACGTTGCACAGCATTGCCTGAATGTAGATCCTTGGCACCGACCAATGCGGCAGAAGAAGCAGACGTTCGCCGCATCTTGCCAGCATCTCATAGATGATGAAGTAGTGAAATTGTTGGAAGCAGGATTTATCAAAGAAATCCATTACCCGGAGTGGCTTGCCAATGTCGTCATGGTCCCGAAGGCAGTGGACAAATGGCGATTTTGCATTGATTTCACTGACCTAAACAAGGCATGCCCAAAGGACAGTTTCCCCCTTCCTCGGATCGATCAGCTCATCGATGCTACGGCCAGACATGCACAACTAAGCTTCATGGACGCCTACTCTGGTTACAATCAGATCCAAATGCATGCGGCCGACTCGGAGAAGACTGCCTTTGTCACCAACCGCGGCCTCTTTTGCTATGATGTAATGCCCTTTGGTCTTAAAAATGCTGGGGCCACGTACCAAAGGTTGGTAAACAAAATCTTCACAAAGCATATCGAAGGAACGTGGAGGTGTACGTCGATGATATGCTAGTAAAAAGCCTGGTCGGGAAGGACCATGTCAAGGACCTAGAGGAGGCATTCGGAGTATTACGACAGCACCAAATGCGTCTCAACCCTGCCAAGTGTGCGTTTGGAATCACCTCGGGGAAGTTCCTCGGATTCATGGTATCCAGCCGTGGCATTGAGGCGAACCCCTCGAAAATTACCGCGATCCTCAGTATGCCCGCACCGACTAAGGTGAAGGAAGTGCAAGAGCTTACAGGACGAGTGGCTGCGCTAAGTCGATTCATGTCTCATTCGGCAGACAAGTGCCTCCCTTTTTTCCAGACCCTTAAGGGCAACAAGACCTTTGAATGGACTGCCGAATGTTAGCAGGCGTTCGAGGAATTGAAAACATACTTGTCATCTCCTCTACTCTTGGTTAAGCCCGAAGTTGGAGACACATTAGAGCTGTACTTGGCAGTATCTTCGAGGGCGGTAAGTGCCGTGCTCATCAAGGAGGTGGAGGGCGTCCAGCGTCCGATTTATTACGTCAGTAAAATTCTGCTGGAGGCTGAAACTCGGTACAAATCCATCGAGAAAGTTGCTTTAGCATTGGTGACGTCTGCACGGAAGCTCAGGCCTTATTTTCAGGCGCATTCCATCACCTACCTAACTGATCAACCCCTCAAGAAAATTCTGTCGAAGCCAAACTACTTGCGGAAGGTGCAGGAGGCAGCCTCGGTTTTTGACAGTTTTACACTGCGCCACGTGCTTCGGGATATAAACACACTGGCCGATTCCCTGTCAAGATTGGCTACTTCGGATTTGTCAGATCTGGATCATTCAGTGTACACCGAAACCTTGTTACACTCAACGGTGGATCCCAACTCTAAAGTGGTACCAGCAGCGTCAAAGCCGTCGTGGATTGACCCGATCTACTCATTTCTTCGAGAGGGCACCCTACCGGAAGATAAGAAGGAGGCCAGGCGGATACAGTCCAAGGCCACCCACTACGTGGTTGAGGCAGACACTCTGTACAAGAAAGCCTTTACGTTCCTCCTGTTGTGGTGCTTGCGCCTGTCAGAAGCAGCATTGGCTATCCAGGAAGTCCACGAAGGTATTTGCGGAGCACATCAAGGGGGGAGAGTCCTCGCTCACAAGATATTGCGTCAGGGCTATTACTGGCCAAAGATGCGAAAGAAATGCATCGACTACGTAAAGAAATGTGGGAAGTGCCAGATGTATGCCCCAGTTCCCCACCTCCCAATTGCCCCCCTGAGGTCCATAGAAGCAACCCTCATTCCCTTCGCCACTTAGGGAATGGACATCATGGGTCCGTTTCCCTCTGCTCGCTACCAAAGGAAATTCGTCATAGTCGCGGTGGATTACTTTACTAAATGGGCCGAGGCGGAGGCGGTATTCAACATACCAGAGAGCACAATACGTGAATTTTTCAAAAAATCTGTTGTTTATCGCTACGGTATTCCCCGGGTGCTGATCACCGACAACGGCAAGCAATTTGATAACAGGGCCTTCTCCGAATTCTGCGAAGAACACCGCATTGACCATCGGCGAGGCGAGGTGAAGCACCCCCAGACCAGCGGACAAACAGAAGCTACTAACAAGATTTTGCTCAAAGGCATCAAATCCCGATTGGAGGGCGCCAAAGGTCGATGGTTAGACAAGCTGCCACACATTTTGTAGGCCGATCGGACAACCCCAAAAACGGCCACAGGAGAGTCCCCCTTCAGGCTGGCCTTCGGCACTGAAGCATGTGTCCCTCTAGAGGTGAGGATCCCCTCACATAGGATCACAAACTATGACCCTGCCTCCAACGATGAAGGGTTGCGTGCAAACTTGGACCTCCTAGAGGAAACAAGAGATCAGGCCCAGATCCGGATAGTTGCTCACCAACAAGTGGCCCGGCATTACAACAAGAAGGTGCGTCAACGATCATTCAAGGTCGGAGACCTTGTTCTCCGAAGGACCATCGCATCTGACCCCACCAATCAAGGAAAATTAGCTCCCAACTGGGAAGGACCCTATCAAGTTACACAGGCACTACGGAGCGGTGCATATCATCTAGTCGACATGGACGGCAAAGCCTTACCCCGGGCATGGAATGCGGAGCACCTCCGCCCATTCTACCAGTAGTTTTCTTTTTTTCTTTCAATGATGTAATTCGACCATTGCGGCCATCATTTCAACACAAAGAAAGGGTCATTTGGCTTCCAATATTGTCTCCATACCGACATCACAATGGTACAACCCAAATTAAGACCCAGGCGGTCGACAGAGTTCACCAACTTGTGTACACAGTTGGCCAAGGAGGGTAGGCTGAGCCCCGACCTTTGGTCGAAAACCCATACGGCCGAAAGAGTTCACCCACTTGTGGACACATTTGGCTGAGGAGGATAAACTGAGCCCCGACCTTTGGTCGAAGACCCATACGGCCGAAAGAGTTCACTAACTTGTGGACACATTTGGCCGAGGAGGGTAGATTGAGCCCCAACCTTTGGTCGAAGACCCATGCGACCAAAAGAGTTCACCAACTTGTGGACACACTTGGCCGTGGAGGGCAGACAGCTCCAACCCACATTGAGACCCATGCGGCCAAAAGAGCACATTGCGACCCATGCGGCCAAAAGTGTTCACCAAGGAGTGGACACATTTGGCCGACGAGGGTAGACAGAGCTCCAATCCAAATTGAGACCCGTGCGGCCCAAAGAGTTCCCTAACTTGGATACATTCGGCCGAGGAGGGTAGAAGGCACACCAACCTAAAGTACGACCCAAGCGGCACATCGGTATTTCACTAAGGAGGGTAGACAGCCCCAATCTTAGTTTTGACGGCCGCACATCGACATACAACAGTCAAGCCAGTTTGAGTCGTACACAATGCAAGGAAATAAAAGACAGCAGTTTGAAGACAGTCAAAGACAACTTACATTGACATAGGTTCAAAAGAGTTCAGCAATCGTTCTACATTTCATAAGCAAGGGCCCCCTTACATCAAAGACACTGAGGCGCCCCATCGGCAATATAAAAAAATAAATAAATAAATAATTACATAGACAAGTCCCTAGCTAATCTCTCCTTGAGGAGCCACCCCGGTGCCGCCTGCTTCGTCAGCAGTTCGCGAAGGAGAACCACCAGGGGTGCGGGGAAGACCTATGGGAGAAGCCGTATCGGGCTGAGGAGTAGCAGGGGTCTCATCATCGTCATCGGGGGAAGGGGGAGGATCCTCTCCTTCAAATACCTCTGCCAGTTGCCGAAGAATCTCGGCGTCGTCCACCTCTGGTACCTCCCCCGACACATTGACAGGCCTCAGGCATTCGGCGTCAACATAGTCCACCCCGGGAACCTTTTCATCTATATACTCCTTCAACGCCTCGGCTCCCTGGGTGAAGCTATGAAGAGAGCATCTTCCCACCAACTCTTTGAAGGCCTCCAACTTCTGATACAAACGGACGGCCCCGGCGGCTATGGAGCGAGTCTTGAGGAATGCCTCCTTGAACTTCGCCCCTCGCTCTTTGGCAGCTTCAGCAGTGGACCGCAGCTTAGCAATCCGCTCTTCCCTCGCCTTCTCTGCCTCCTGATAACGGACTCTCTCCTCACGCATCGCCTCCACCTCGGCTCGGAGTTTAACGATTTTGACAGTCACTGAGGTGAACTCCCGTTCCTTGGAGCGAAGCTGTGCCCTGGCATCTTCCCTCTGCTCCTCGGCCTGATGTAGCTTGCAGTCCGTCTCGCTCAAGTCCTTCGCCGTTTTTTCGGCGCACTGCTTCAGTGTCTCCATGTATACCCCGAACTGCACAAGGACAACAGGAAAAGATTAGGCATATAACTAAAGGTTGGAAAGGGGTCAAGGGAACAAGGACAGCAACTTACCGACGCAGCTAGGGTGTCGACGCCCGATATCAAGGATAGTGTGGTAGGTCCTGCACCAACTCCCAGTCTCGGGGCAGTATGGCCCCCTTCATCAGCTCTCGAGCGGCACGGATGTCGCCCATGGCCGTGTTGTCCTCGGTCAAGGCCCAGTTGGGGCGGAACGCCTGCTCATCGCCAGTCTTTCTCTGGGGCAAGGGGCCGATGAGAGGAATACGGCGAAACTCACTCATGTCCCCCCTGCCCCAGGTACTCCCTCGGCCTAACGGATGGAGACGCAGAGTGTTGTTGGGGGCGTAGAGGAGTGGAATGCCTGTCCCCACCTGTCCGCATTGATTCGGCAAGCGCGAGAACTGCCTCAGAGTGGCAATAACGGTCCCCTTTCCTGAAAAATAAAAAAAAAAACGATATCGAGGGATCAGGGGCATGGCATAGATACAGGCAGCATCGGCCAATGCAAAGTCAGGGGATGTCTTACGAGATCTTTTCAGGGTTTTCCGCGCCGCATCCCCCTCACCGCTGCGCCTGTCCGACGCTGCCCTCTTCCCTTGCTCATCATGGGACCTCTTCGCCGCGGCCTCCCATTCTTTGGCGGCATCCTTCCTCCGCAGCTCCATCAGATATTCCTTTGACAACATCATTGCAACATACAAAAACAGAATCAGCCAGGGGTTAGTAGGTCGATGTTAGCATACACTACGACAAGGGAAATACTCACGCAGTCTGTTCTCATATAAAATTAGGGGGTTTCTCAAGTCGGCAACCCGGATGGGAGTCCCCTCTGACTGAAGAGCTCGCCGCAGCAGCTCGGACTCTTCTGGCAGCAAGGGCACATCGGTATTTAGCGTTTCCGCATCCAATTTTTTCCAGACGTTCTCCAACACCACATTCTCACCCCGGATGTAGAAGAATTTTTTCTTCCAGAGTTTGATCGATGTGGGCTTGTCTGCCAAAAGTTCACCAAAGTTAGGCTTCTTGGCGAAGTAATACCACCCCGTCTCGCAGTAGTCGTTGAACGTGAACATGGCCCGGAACATGTTCAGCGTCGGCCTATGCCCCAAATTCCTAAAATAGACGACGAAGGCAATCATGTTTTTCCAAGAGTTGGGCATCAATTGGATCGGGGCCACCTTGTAATATTCCAGTATCTCGACCACCAGCCGCAGTACCGACACGCGAAACCCAGCCTTGAACATCTCAAGGTTTACACAAAGCTCCGAGCGACGACTCCAGCAGGCTCTGTCCCCAGGGACAGGCATCCGGATCTCCACATCGTCGGGAATTTGATACCACTCCCAAAGGCTAGCAAATTCGGCATTGGTCAAAAGGCAAACCTCTTCCCTTGCATCGAACTCTGGAGGGGCATCAGCCTCCTCTCGGGCCTCAATAATAACCTCCGACCCTGTCTCGTGCATCGAGACCCCCGCTAATAGTTCGTGCCGAGACAGGCCAGATGTTGTTCCTGACCTGCTGATGTTCCGAGATGGACTACTGCTTCTTTCTACGGAACCCTCTGTCCTTAGCTCCGTCTCAGGACCGCCCTCGGATACCCGGTCAATAGATTCTCTTGCTGACGATGTGCTAGTAGTCGACCCGCTGCTAGACAAAGTCGAGCTGCTACTGCTGGTAGGGGACGATCCCACAGTTTCGATGTCTACTTCCACATCGGTATCCCTACCCTCATCAACCATTGTCAAAGAAAATGAACCAAGTTAAGGAAAACTTACTGATTACGAGCCGGCAGACTTCCAAGCCGTGTTGATGTCACTGCGCCGATGTCGCCGAACCGTTGTCAAAAAACCGATGTCGAAGAGCTGATGTCACAAAGCCGACGTGAGCAATGGTTCCTCAGGATGAGGGCCCTCCATACCCCACCAGTCCTTTATATAAAGCATTCTACTGATAGATACTCTACGTGGCACCTCACCATAGGAATATCGAAGTGGTGCATTTATTACCGACGACGCTTCCCGGGTCCGTCAGCCGGGTCCTGCCCGGCCCGGATCCGTGACCAGATCCAAATCCGAATCCATATCTCAATGACCTCATCACAATCGAACACATCGGATTCATACTCGGGACATTCAGAAAGACAGGTCACGTGCCAAATCCCGTGACCACCTCGGCCACTTTCCTCAGATTTGACCGATGTGTACTAGCCACGGTGCCCACATCGGTCAAGTCACATCGGACCACCACCGCAGCTTGGGTCACGTGCAAATCTCATGACCACATCGGCAACTTTCTTCAGATTCGACCAATATGTACTAGCCGCGGTGCCCACATCGGCCAAGTCACATCGGACCACCGCCGTAGCTTGGGTCACGTGCAAATCCCGTGACCACATCAGCAACTTTCTTCAGATTCGACCGATATGTATTGGTCGCGGTGCCCACATCGGTCAAGTCACATCGGACCACCGCAGCTTGGGTCACATGCCAAATCCCGTGACCACTTCAGCCACTTTCCTCAGATTCGACTGATGTGTACTGGCCACGGTGCCCACATCGGCCAAGTCACATCGGGCCACTGTCGCATCGAACTGGCCACATCGGGTCACGTGCCAATCTCGTGACCACATCAACAAATTCACATCGGCCAAGTCACTTCGATCCAGTCACATCGGTCTAGCCGCATCGGACTGGCCACATCAGTCCAGTCACATCGGGTCACGTGCTAATCCCGTGACCACATCGGCAAATTTCTTCGAGTGGACCGATGTGTACTGGCCGCAGTGCCCACATCGGTCCAGTCACATCAGCCTGATCATATGTCCAGCCACATCGGCCCCCTCGCATCGGATCAACTTTGGCAGCGAGGTCACGTGCCAATCCCGTGACCCCATCGGTATACATGAAGAAATTAGCCGATGTAGGTTTACCGCAGTGCCCACATCGGTACCCTCACCCCCAGTTTGACATCGGCACCGCCGTGCTCGCATCGGTACCCTCGCCCCCAAATTCAACACCGACATAGGTCTCCTACACCGAGAATAACGCGACAGCATCTGATCCATATTGGTAGGAATTCATGCACAGCCGAACCTTACGGGTTCACCAGAGCAACGACGCAAGTTGTTGGGGGGAATTTCCATCGTTCTTCTTTGCTCAGTCGAACCCTACAGATTCAGCAGGGCAACGAGGCAAGTGTTGGGGAATTCTGCCACGCTGTCAATAGAACCACGACACGTAGGACTCTACCAACAAGCCACGTGGATGTTCCCGATTGGACATAAGAAAACATCTTCACAAACTCAAACAGAGGAGCAAAGGGCAAAAGCAGTATTAAAGGAAAATGCACTATTCACTATAAATAGGACAAATCCCGAGAATTCAGGTACGAGAACATTTATTACTCATTACTCATCCTTGGGATTCTCGCTCTGACACCTGGGACGGAGAATCTCATACCTACCCCACTTACACTAAAATATTAATGTGGGCTCGATACCGAGCCCATCAACTGTTCACAGAGCCCTAACTTTGGCATCGGAGTGGACACGGGGCCACAGGCCCGTCTCCTCCCCTTGTCTTTGCTTGTCTTGCAGGTCCAGTCAGCTTGGTGGGCTTACGGGACGGATCAGGGCCGAAACAGTTCCTTTTCTGTTTTAATGTCTTTTACTTCCTTTATTTATGGTGTAACTAGGGCTCTAAATTGTAGTCTTAGATCGACCAAATTCTTGGTTTTCTATTTCTATAAATAATAGGTGATAGGAGGAGAAGTGGACTACAGTATTACAATCTCTCTCTCCCCCCTTTCCTTGAAGTCTATACGATTGCTGGTCTCTCTAGAGTTAAAATTGTCACATGGTATCAGTGCAAATATGTTCTTGATCTGCTCATTGAAATTGGTATGCTAAGCTACAAACCCATTGATGTTCCTATGGATCCTCACCTGAAATTGGCTACTTATGCTGATGCTGATTTTAGTGATATTCACCAGTATCATTGGCTTATTGGCAAGCTCATCTACCTGACTATTACTCAGCTTGATATATCCTATTTTATTGGAGTCCTCAATCAGTTCATGCAAACTCCAAGACAAGTTCATTGGGATGCCGCTTGTCGTCTATTACGGTATCTAAAAGGGGCTCCAGGTAAAGGATTGCTCTATCGCTCACATCACAATATTGATCTGTGTGGTTATTCTGATGCTGATTGGGCTGGTACTGATGATAATCGCCGGTCTACTACTAGTTATTGCACCTTTTTTGGAGGAAATCTTATTACTAGGATCAGCAAGAAGCAAACGACTGTTGCTAAGTCAAATGCTGAAGTTGAATATCATGCTATGGCTCAGACTATTGCTGAGTTAATGTAGGTTAAGAACATTCTTGGTGAACTAGGCTTTCCAATTTCACAGCATATTCCTATGTACTGTGATAATCAAGCTTCCATTTGCATTGCTAGTAACCCTGTCTTCCAGGAGCGTACCAAGCATATCGAAATCGACTGTCACTTTGTTCAAGATGCTGTTATGCAACATATTATCTCAACTCCATTTGTTAAATCTAAGTCTTAACTTGGTGACATGTTTACCAAGGTGTTGTTCAAGACCATATTTCTTCACAACTGTTCCAAGCTGGGTCTTGAGGATATTTATGCAACGTCTCCAGCTTGAGGGGGAGTGTTAGCATACAATAAATTAATCGTTAAGTCAAAGTAGCTGGATTAGGATTAGGATTAGGAATTCTATCCTTCAATTAGTTTCCTTTTCTGTTTTAATGTCTTTTACTTCCTTTATTTATTGTGTAACTAGGACTCTAAATTGTAGAATCCTAGATCTACCAAATTCTTGGGTTTCTATTTCTATAAATAATAGGAGATAGTGGGAGAGGTGGACTACAGAATTACGATTTCTCTCTCACCCCTTTCCTTGAAGTCTACGATTGCTGGTTTCTCTTGGGTTTAGATTGTCACAGGGCTGACATAGGTTTCACTTCAGACAATGGGGACTCACAGGATCAAAAGGCATTAAAAATGTTATTCTTTATCATTCTTTTATATCATAACGTCTAAGGCTAAGTGGAACACTAGTGGGCTTAGTCAGAACTACCATTGGTTGAGAGTAGTAACGTACTTCTCAAAAGACCTTGGTCTAGGTTTTGAGATTCATCTCAAGCAAGCCGAAAATTCTCATTTTCTATTTTTCTGTCCGATCTTCAAACTACCGCATGCACTGCTTAACATCTCAAAGAATTGAGGTCAGTTCAAGTCATTGGTTCTTTGGGTTTTCATTTCGGCATAGTTTCTCTTGCTTGAGCAACAAGGGCATCTTAAATATCCCAGACTACAGTTTTTCCATTGTGGGGGTTGAGACAAGTCAATTTTAGAGATATGGGTCTGGGTTCTGATTTGACTTTTTAAATTTTCTGAACTATAAAGTAGAGTCTGTTACCATCTTTTTAGAGTTCAAATCCAAACATAATCAAAGAGGACCTACCCAAGCACCACCTTGTGATCATAAAGATTCACCTTCATCTTACATGCCTTCGGTGTCAATTAAGAGGCCCTATGTATGTATATATTAATTGGAGCAATAATTGTCATTTGGCTGGCTGCACCAATTCATGCCTTGAAAACAAAGTTGTCCATAAGAAAAGAATAACCAAACCAGACAATCCGTAAGTTCTGATATACAGGCATTTAAATAGAACTTTTCAGCCTAAAGCTTGTTAGGTGACACTCTAAAATAAACATGGTGGAATCAGAACAGGATGGTAAGTGAGTGGATGGTAGATTACTATAGAATGATAAAGGAGATTTAACATACTTGCGCTCTGTATGCTTTGGGCCAGGGCGAGAGTACTTCAGATATCCATCCCAAGGGACCATTTTAAGACCTGCTCGGACTGAAATTATCTCCCTGACTCTGCATAGAAATAAGAGACGATAGATGAAAATCACAACTATATGAAACAGAGGGAAAAAGAAATCTTTTCTCCAAATAGAAGTTAGATCCAGGAGCCCAATATGTAATTTCAAAGGGATGATTGTCATGATTCACTGAATAAAATGTAGATAGAGAAAAATAAGGTTTATCACCTCTCTGCAAATTCAATGGATGTTTCTCCAGGTCTTTGATTTTGTGGCTCCAAGTACCATACATCGCAAACAACAGCCCATGATGTCATAAGGCGTAGCAGATGTTTTGTAAAAGATTGCCTGCACAATAGAAGCATTCAAGATCTCATAAGATAGCCAAACCAACCATTTAATGGCTCCTTCTGTGAACTCTAAGTGCTAAGCAGGTGTATTTGGAAGATTAGAAAACCCCCTCTAGAATTTCCAATAGAGTTGAATGAAGAAACAGGAATAGTGCGCCGACCCCATTTAGTTGAAATAAGAATTCATTGAGTTGAGAATTCTAGATTCTTCAACAATCCAAAATGTTGTTGCATAAAATGGTTAGGATAACAAGACCATAAATTCTTTGTTTAGAATATTTCCCAGCCGGGATGCATCAGGTTGCACGATTCACTCCTTCCATGGATTCCACATGCACAATCATGTTGTACGAAAATTAATTTGTACAGCAGATGGGTAGAAAGAAGAGGTTACTTTTTCATGATACATGTCGGGAAACCACTCCTAAGCATTGAAAAGCAGCCTTTGTCTTGGAATATTGTAGTATTGATCACCAGTATGGAAGACTTGCTCAACAGAAAGTTAAAGTCGCTCATACGTATGACAGGCCTTTGCAGTCTTATGGTGAAAAAAAGACAACTCAAGTATCAAATTGATGAATTAATTAATTATAACCCTATTGCTTTATATGACCTTAACAATGTTTACAACATTAACTATAAACCACTGATGCAGCACCATCACGAGGCCAAGGCAGAAAACCTTGAGTCTTTCTGGGATCACATGTCAAGTTTCCATCTTATTTGAACCGCCCAGCATTGCTTCGCCAACATTACGCAATTCACATCCCTTAAGTGCCTGACTCCCAAGCCCCCCTCCTTTTTTGGTTTACATACAAGATCCCCATCTCACAGTAATAGCTTTCCTAGCATCTGGATCACCACTTCATATAAAATTCCTCATCCATTGCTCAGCCATTTGATAAGAAAGTCAGGTCAATAATAGATTGCAAAGTAATGCACAAACACACTTGACAGAACCGAGAGCACAAGCTCAATTCTACCCACCATAGACAAAAGGCGCCCATTCCATCTACTAAATTTTGATTTGAATTTATCCATCAGAGGCATCATAAATTCCTTCTTATTTTTTCCTTTAAAAATCTCCACTCCCAAATATCTTGTTGGGAATTTACTATCTAAAAAACCAAGTAAAGAAACGATCTTGGTTTTCCTGGCATTAGTCATCCAACCAGTAAAAACTTTGTTTTAATCACATTCACCCGTTGCCCTGCATAAGCTTCATATTTATCCAGGAATGATCTCAAGACTCTAATGCTGTGAACACCAGCATTGATGAAGATGAAAATATCATCTGCACAAACCAAATGAGTAGGGACCTCAACCTCTCAGGAGCATGGGAATGCTAACGCCCTATCTGGCCTCTCTCTCTCTCATGTGATGCAATCCTCAACAGAGAACTTCCTCGGCTATGAATAAAAGAGTGACGAAGGATCTCCTTGCCAAAGACCCCATTCAAAAAAAAAAAAAAAAAAAAAACCTGCTTGGCCTCCGTTTAACAAACCGAAAGTCGTGCATAGCCGAGAATACTAGAAATCCTGTAAATCAAAATCTCCAAGAACCCAAAGCACCTCATTACATCAAATAAAAAGCTCCACTCCAAAGTATCATAAGCTTTTTGAATATATCCAGCTTCAACGCAATACTTCCTCCATGCGTCTTTTTATCCAGCAAATTTGTAAGCTCAGAAGCCATACTAAGTCGAACCTTCAGAAAAGCTTCCTGCTCCTCGGATATAATACTTCCCAGAATCTTACCAAGTCTGTTGGCCAAGATTTTAGAGATGATCTTTACAAGAAAGTTCCCCACACATATAGAGGGCAAAATTGAGACATGCGTACTGCATTATTTGACTTCGAGATCAGAGTAAGAAAATTATTATTCATACCTTTTGTGATCACTCCATCCTGAATAAACCGATGCACAGCTCGACAGATATCCACATCCACAATAGGCCAACAAACTCTGTAGAAATGACCTAGAAAACCATCAGGACTAGGGGCACTGTAAGCTTTTAAATTAAAAGCCACCTGCTTTATCTCCTCATTTGTAGGAATCAAGTTCAACACATCATTATCCACCTGAGTAACCAACTTTCGAACAACATGTAAAATTTCCTCATGAATGATACTTCCACCTTATTTGTGGAAGTCTTCAAAGCATTTCGTAACATAATCACCTATTTGTGAAGGATCCACCATTGTCGTTTCATCTTCCTACTGAAGTTCACGAATCAACGAGTGAGCTCTGCAACTTTTAGTTGTCATATGAAATAATTTTGTATTCCTATCTCCATCCTTGAGCCATCTGATCCTTGATTCTTTCTAGATTTTTTCATATAAGGTCAATGCCCGATTATGATTCTACTTGGCCTCAACCTCTGCTGCAAACAGATCATCATTGAGACCAACATTTTCAATAGTCTCCTGGACATCTTCCACGTGGATCCTAGAATGAGCACTTCATGATCAATATGAGGAAATGGTTCTTTAAATCAAAGCTTCAGAGTCAATTTAAGCCGCTTTAATTTCTGACCCACAACAAACAATGGAGAGTCCCGGATCTGAATACTCCATGAATCCCTAACCACCCTTAAAAAATCCTCATGCACCGTCCAGAATCTTTGCATTCAGAATGGGGTATTCCTAGGCCTAGGAACATCATCACAATGGATTAGGACAGGACTATGATCAGACGTGCTACAAGGCAATAATACCCTCTGATTACAATCACCATGATGCTGCATCCAAGCGCCATTCCCAAAACTCTGGTCTAACACCGCCTGTATGTTGCCAATAGCACGATTATTTGTCTAGGTAAATTTCATACCCTTAGATACCAATCCAGTCAGAGGAACCGAATTAATAAAAGCAGAAAAATCACCTGCACCAATGTTAAATCTACTAGGGCCCCTCTCTTCATGAGCAAAAAGACAAGCATTAAAATCCCCTGTGATAGATTATCCATGAGGCAGATGGAATACCCATGGATAACCTATCAAGCCATAGAAGTCTACGTTGTTGTATAAAACAACTAAAATGAACAACAAAAAACTAATGAACATCCCCCATACTACTCCAACTAACTGAAATATGCTGCTCCAAGGAAAACAACACAGTTGGTCAAGGAATCCCTCAATCCCAGATTTCCAAGTAACTCAAATATTTGGGTTTAATTCTCCCAATGGTTATGAATAAAATCCACTAAATATCCTAAAGAAAAGAATAATACCTTTGGGAATTTTGTCGGATCCACCATAGGTTCCGCTAAACAAAACACTACAGGACTATGCTTTTCAATACAGTTCTTCAACAACGTTCTCGCCGTGGAATTGGCGATACCCCATATGTTCCAAAAAATTGCCTTCACCATCGACAAATTTGATTATGGAACCGAGAGGATTTCCTTTTGGACCTCTCGCCATGCCCCCTCTTCTTTTTACCCCGCTTCACAACAGAGAACGGGCTAGAGGGAGATTCCAGGACATCATCCACCACTGCTAGCTCTTGATGGGTAACCACAGCTACACAACCCTAGTCAACCAAATCAACTGAGTGAGAAGGGTCGTCGAACCACCCTCTGTGGTCTCTAATGACTCCATCACTCCACGCCAATCTTCATCTAGAGGATACACTGTTAGGGCCAGTACCAGTGGAATAGAATCTTGTGTATTTAATACGCTGACTTCCACATACTTAACCTCATCCGAATCACCAGATTCTACAGAGTCCTGGTCCTCTTTGGAGTCAACCATAGCAGCCCGTGACTTCCTTTGATTTCCCCTCTTTTAGGAGCCACGTCAGCAGATCTACATAGGGATGGAGACCGAACGGTATCAGTAAGGCCTTGAGGGGATACCCTAGCCACCACCGGAGATGATCAAACCCTGGGATGCGATAAAGGGCCCGCCACAAGCAGTCCCTTTGTTGAAGGGGATTAAGGAGATAAGTTCTCCTCCACCGGCACCTGAGAAGAATGACCTTCCTTCACCGCACGACACATTGCAGCTGCGTGGCCATACTTTAAACAGTTCGTACACCTCGAGGGAGGGTTCTCATATCCCTTGTTGCATAAACAGATATCGAAAGATGATCCTACCTCATCCAACCGAGGGCTATATCCAGATCCACATAAACTCAAGCATAGTAACCGAAGCTTGAACTCCTAGTTTTCTTATCAATAGAGATGGGTCAACCAATTGCTCTATTAAGGAAGAACAAAAAAACATCATCCCAGTAATACAGGGGAAGACCAGGAAACCTGATCTATAGGAGGTGATGTGTTATTTTCTGACTGTTAACATTGAAATCTGGCTCCCAGCGTTGAAATTCAGCTTTACACTCAAAATGAATGACATGTATGTTCCTGCCCATCCCAAACTACTTAGCTAATAGGTAATTTTGTTATCTAGCATTGTTGTAAGTGTAGGGAAACTTAAACCCTAGGCTGTCCTACATCAAGAGGCTGCAGCAACAATGTGATATATTCAAAGGGCTGACATTGCTATAACAATGATAAAATGTAAACCTTTCAGAACCACAAAAACCATTTTGAGATATGTTTATATCAGTAACAGATTTAAAAACAATTGAAAAACAAAAGAAAATCCTACATATGTATCTGAATGAGTGCCTCCAAAGTAGATTCTTACTTCCTACTGTTCCAGAAAGCATCCACAAAAATTTTGTTGTACTTAATTGCTATCGGGCAAACAGTGCACCCAAGTTCAAAAGCACCCTGGAGACACAAAACAACAGTGTCAAAGACAAACTCAATAAGAGAATCTAAATAGACGAATAAAGTTATGCCAATAAATTCTCCAATATAACAAACTCATCGGTACATGATTAGGAGTAGTTGCATAAGGAACCGGAGTAGTTGAATGGGAAACCAGAATGGAATAAGCAGATCCCTACCTAGATCAGGATCAGATTGCCCAATCAACTGACAGCATCAGATAATTTAGGAATAAAAAAATAATGCCAGCAGATTGGATGATTCAATGTCCATCACTTGGACCAGCCAATTCTTGAAATAAGAAATGCCTTTGTTTACCCGATACAGAGAAATAAGGAATGCATTTTATCTGAAGAGATTATACAAAGAAAAGTGGCAAACCTTCTTGAACATGACTGTATAGTGGTTATTTACACACGTCCCCTCTGGAAAAATAAGAACAGGATTGTTGTCAACCCCTTGAACGTGTTCCCTTAACCTGAAAAAAGTTAGGCTCATGGTAATGAACTATGTTGGACAACAGAATACACTCAAAGACTATCATGCCAATAACATAATGCTTACTTTCTTGCAACAATTTCACGATCTTTTGCTTCAGAGCGGTTGAACCAGATACAACCCACGCTCTCCAAAACAGTGCTTTGTAGCAGTCCTATTGACAAGCATAAAAAAGTAAATAAAGGGAAAGTAATTTTGTGGCTACGAAGGACAGACACAACCTCATCAGAAGAATGAAGACCATCCGTTAGCAGGTTGCTAAGATTCCTACTTCCAAAATTTTATATCATTTTTTTTTCCAAAAAGGACATTAAGCTTAAATATAACTCACAATAAGTCATTCAAGAAGATCCTGTCAAAAGAACAGCCAGATTAACTAATTGATATACAGAGAGGATACCGTAGCGATGAAGGCCACAAGCCTACAAACCCCTTTCAAGATGTGGCTCAGTAATTTGGAAATTTACCACTTACATCTCTGTAGGTATCTATAAACATCAAACTTCAAAATACAGCTCAATCCTAAATGAAGTAACACTTACCAACCCATCCAGGATGCTTTTGCATAATAACAGCAAATGGAGTCATCTGTTCTAAAATAATGAAATCTATCATGGAAGTGTGATTAGCTACAAATACCTGTCCAAACCATGAAATGGAAGATCAGATGTCTCAAAATATAGAGAACAACAATGAGGACTATTAAAATTTGTAAATATTGAAGTATCAACATATGTAAACAATGTAAAGAACTAAGATGATAATTTATCATACTTGCTTGGGTCGCATGCTAGGTCGTGGTCCATGATACTTCACAACCCCGGTCCATGATGCAACAAAGAAGCTACACATTAACTCCACCAAGTACCTCTGAAGAGAAAAACAACCAAGAAAACATAAATAAAAAGGCTTACAGTTATAACTGGAGCTCAAAAAGCAAAGCAATAAATCATCTGCATCAGGTTGGCAGGCTAAGCTGGATTTCCCAGCCATGGGAAGGCTTAGGTTTAAGAAATCTAAACCCAATGTCTGTTTGGACCAGGTTGGGGTTAATACCCTTGGTTAGGCCAGAAAGCCAGGCCCCAACTAATTTTAAGTACATATATACATATTACATATTTATATATAGAACATGATACATTGCATTATTGTTTAGAGGAATGATCGACTTGTCTAGAATGACAGAGGTCATGCTTTATTTATAGAGAAAAAGAGTTACATAGTAAATGCGGGGTGCACATAATAAATGCGGTAGATGAGGGGGCCTTTCCTGTCAAGGAAGGCTGCTGCACATGGGCAAAAGCCCCACAAGTCAAGGAAGGCAGCCCCTTCTTATCAAGGAAGGCTGCTGCCCTAAAGTCAAGGAAGGGCCCCTTGCCTTCTAGATGTTACAACAATTATATTCATATGAATCTAGTCTAAATATGCAGAGCGATCATTCATTTAGTATTATCTACAAGATTATAAGATTGCAGCTTATATTAGTAGGATGAAAATATTGAACTAAAACAACTATTATAGATAGGAAATAGTATCAACTTGGGCCAGTTTGGGAGAGCAAACTAATGAAACCCACTCAATCTAAAGAATAGGATTATTGGTGCAATGTTAGGAGCCCAAACAAAGCAGGTGATGCGGTCGCGCATCACAAAACCCTGTTTTGGCACAACTATGAGGTCCACCAGATGAGTAAGCAACTCAATTTATGTTCAATGGCAAATATGTAAAATTTCTGAACAATTAGGAGCCCTTTGGAAGAGAGAACAAAAGCAGGACATAAAAGTAATTAAAATTTTAAGAATAAATTACTCGGACCTCCCTTGTACTTGGGCTTTACAATGACATCCCTTCTTGGTTTAAATACTACACACGCTTCTCTTAATTTAGAGAAGGTTGTTACCAAGGAATCAAGTATCAACACGATACGCACCGTATCGGCTGATACGTATGTGCGTATCGTGTCGATACGTATCGGTATCGACAATAGTCGATACAATATCCCTCGATTCGTTTCTCCATTTAAAAAAAAAAAACACAGTATCGATGCGTATCGAGCCGTATCGGCTCAATACGCCTCGATACACTCGATACACTAGTTTATCGAGTACACTTTAAATATGATTTTTAAAAATTAAAAAAAAAAAAAAAAACAACCTGTGTTGACCAGTATCGAACTATCGGTTCGATACTGGTCGATACACTCTTTTTAGTATCAAGCAATATCGAGACTACTCAGAACATCGTCTTTTTCCAAAAGCCAACAACCATTGAACTTGAATACTCTTCTGCAACTTGATTTTTTTTCCCAAAAAACCTTAGGGCTTTGATTTTTAACCCTAAAACGACCGGAAAGGTAACATCAAACTTGGTTTTTGTGAAGATTAAAGCCTGAAATCATCTCTTCAAGCTCTAAGGGCAGACGACAGCAACGGTATGACTTTGAACTTCAATTTTTTTCATATTAATTCGATTTTTGTGTTGTTTCTTCCCATGAATCAATGAAGTATGGTCATATTTGATGAATGCATGCTACATATATGGATTTAAACACTGATTTGAGGTTTGATTTGAGAATTTTTTGAAGAACAGTACAAATTTCGATTTTTTTTTCCAAAAATTAATCCTTTGGTCTTCTACTACTTATATAAGATGTGTAGACCACTGATCTACCATCTTTGCTGCTCAATGGTAATTTTCGAGTTTTTTTTTATTTTTTATTTTTTTATTTTTTGGTTTCTTCTTCAGACTTTTCCTCTCAGCTCTCTCTCTCTGCTTTCTGCTCTTTGTTCTCTCCTCTATTCTCAGCATTTTTTTTTTTTGCAGTCCTCATTTAATCTCTCCTACTTTTCTACATGTACCCCAGTCTGACTTTGTTGACTGGTCCTTGTTGGGAATTCCCTTTGGGTTGCAAAATGTTGTAGTTTATCAGTTTTATGTTGCAAACTGATACGCATTATTATCCTTTGCAATTTTTCCTGCAGATTTTTACTATTAAATTTTCTAAAATTTTTGGTAGAGACTCACACAACTTTCCAAAAAACTCTTTATCCATTTGTCTCTGTTTTTATGATTTTTGTTAGCTTTATGGGTTTCTTTTACATGGAGAATGTTGATTAGTTGGACTATTCTAGAATTTGTTATGATATTTATTTTTAGACTACTTTGAATAATACCCTAATTTGGGCAGAATGGTTCTGCTTATGTACTAGAAAAATCTCATGTATAAAACTGATAGATTACATTTTCATTTTGCTGCATGTATTTGTTGCCCTTGGATTCTAGTGTTAGTTGTTGTTTCACTAGAATTCTCACTTCAATTCAATTCTCATCTTAGATGTCACATCATTGCTTGTAAAATTTAAATCATCCATCATATCATTGAAAACAATCCAATTATTTTTTAAATGAAAATAGTTTACTAGGTTTGACATTTTATATTAACCTCGTATGTCGTATCACACACGTGGTGTGTAGGAATATGGCGAACAAAGACTTGGATTGCTTGTATTGCACTAAAATCAACGACAGTAGATTGACGACAAAGTGTAATTTCTATGGCATTGAACATCATGATGATGGGGTGACACGGCAAAAGCAACACATGGCAGGGGGTTTTGCCAATGTCAAAAAGTGCTCAAAATATCCAGTGGAGGTGAGCAAGGCAATGGCAAAGTACTTAGCTGAAGGAAAAGCAAAAGGAAAACAGAGGAAGGATCATGCAGAGAGATTGACAGAAAACCTTATGGATGATGAGGGTCACTTAAATTTAGAGGATTATGAGCGGTCTGATATGGATGATGAGGATGAGATTCAGTAGGTACTTAGGAGATCAAGGCATGAGGCAGGAGAGAAACGTTGGAATAAGGACCAGCTGATAAGGTCTATGTCTCAAGGTGTTAGAAGTAGTGGTGCTAGTGGTAGTGGGACACAGAGAAGCAGGGCAAGCAACCAGCTTCATTGAGTAAATCCAGCAGTATAAGAGGTATGTTTGATCGAGTGAGAGGCAAGAAGAAAAAGAGCCCAGAAATTCATGACATGGCTCCTTCAATGCCCTTCAAACCAAGAGGTGCAGGGCAACAGAGGATAGAGGAGTCAATGCATTCTAAGTCCATGAGTGAGAATGGGAAAGTCCATCACTAGATGGTTCCACAGTGCATTTATCCCAGCACACAAGGCCAAAGATCCCCATTTCAAGGCAATGGTGAGGGAGATACAGCACTGTGGACCTAGTGTGATGGCCCACACAGCTTATCAGATTGGTGGCCCTTACTTGGATGCCATAGTGGGTGAAGCGAATGATTATATAAAAACCTTCAAACAAAAATGGTCCCAGTATGGAGTAACCATCATGTGTGATGATTAGAGTGGGCCCACAAGGCTATTCATCATCAACTTTCTTGTCTACTGTGATGGGCGTTCCATCTTCCTTAAGTTAGTGGATGCATTAGCTCACGTGAAAGATGCATAGTATATCTTCAAACTGATGGATGAAGTTGTTGAGGAAGTTGGGGAGAAAAATGTAATCCAGATTGTTACAGATAATGCTGCTAATTACAAAAAAGTTGGACTAACCCTTATGCTGAAGAGGCAACACTTATTTTGGACACCTTGTGTTGTACACTGTTGACTTAATGTTTAAAGATATTGGATAGTTGCCCAAGGTGGCTAAGGTGGTTGGTCAAGCAAGAACGGTGACAAATTTTATTTACAATCACAGTTGGGTGTTGGCTTTAATGAGGAAGCACACACAAGGGGACTTGATAAAGCCTGGAGCAACAAGATTTGCAACCAACTACGTTGCCTTGGACAGCCTTGGGCAGCGAAAGGCATGTTTACCCCAAATGGTAACTAGTGGAGAATGATTGTCAAGTACATATCATGCAACCAAGATAGGGACTGAGGTGACAGGAATCCTAATGTCAACAAAATTTTGGAAGCAGGTTGATGAAATAACCAAGATTATGAAGCCCCTCTTTGTTCTACTTAAGTTGGTTGATGGTGATACGGAGCGAACAATGGGGCTTTTGGTCGATGCAATAGGGACGATAAGGTAAGTTAAACGAATGGAACCCATCATCCAAGAAAAAATATTTGAAGATTATAGAGAACTAATGGAAAGGAATGTTGTTACAAGACATTCATATGGTAGGTACTTTGGCTTCCATTAGTCTTAGACTATTGTTTTTTATATTTATTGGTTAGGTTTTGAATTATAAATTTTAATGCATCTTACATCTGGATGTGTAACATATTACTTAAACCCGGATCAACAATATTCAAACTCTGGATTGGCGTATGACTTGAAATATATAGAAGTTGTTAGAAAAGTTATCAATAGAATGGAGCTAGATACAAGTAATGCCTTGATGGCCACAGAACAGGTAACAAAAACCACTTTTGCTTTTCATAAATGTTAGTTGCACAAATCCTTAATGATTGGCTAAAGTTATTTAACTATTGTAGATTAAAATTTTCCGTGAATGCCGGGGAGAATTTGGTGATCGGGTTGCTAAGGCTTACTGCATTCAAGATGGCTCCTGATAAGTTAGACAACGAACATATTATTTTTGTCTTAACTGAATGGGATCTTACTTAACTAATTAGTGGCTAATTGAAAATATTGTTCTTTGTACAGCTGATTGGTGGCTTAACTATGGCACAAGTGCTCCACACTTGAGGAGGATTGCAATCCGGATTTTATCCCAAACGGCTTCCTCAAGTGGTTGTGAAAAGAACTGGAGCACTTTTGGGCTTATACATACTAAACCACGCAACCGCGTCAGCCATCAAAAACTTCATAAGTTGGTCTATATGCACTACAACATGAGATTGATGAAAAAATTTGTGGAATTAGAGCGGCCAAATGAGACAGAAGCCTACATCGACCCACTTGACATGACCCATGCGCTTGATGAGGATGACCCAGTTAGAGCATGGGTAGAAGACACCGATAGAGCATTTGTGATGGATGAGATTGCAGAGGATAGACAATCTATTAGACCTGATCCTTTAGTGGATGACATCATTCGTCAACTACATGAGGAGGACGAAACACAACCACCATCACAAACACAAGCTCAAGTCCAAAGTGAGAGTACTTCATCCCCCTCTAATGGTGATGCCAGAAGTACAAGGTCAAGTGCTCAATATGGAGGCACTATTTCTGAAGAGAGGAGTGATAATGATGATGATGGTGGTGGTGGTAGTGGTGGTGGTGGTGGTGGTGGTGGTGGTGGTGGAAGTGGTGGTGGGGTCAGTGGTGGGGTCAGTGGTGGGAGTAATGCTGGTGGTATTGGTGGTGGTGGTGTTGCTGGTATGCAATCATATGATCCGGTGCACTTTACAGAAGAGGCAGGATATAATCATACAACTCAAGACAATCATCATGGTGGTCGCTTACAATAAAGGAGTTACAATCGAAAGGGGAAGGGGAAGGGGAAGGGGAAGGGGAAGGGGAAGAGTAGGCAACAACTCCATGTTGATGATGATACTAATATGATTACACATGAAATGGAGTCAATGAGCATGAGTTCAGATCCAAGCAATGGAGCAAGAATGGTGAACATCGACGCTGGTAGTACATCACATGGAAGTCAAACTGAGACATCGTGGGTCCCAGAAACGAGAATGTCAACTTCATAAGAGTATGCATGTTTCTACTACCAGTTTACTACCTACTATAATCAACATATGGATTGGTTTACCTATTGTACATGGATAAGAGATACGTTCCAAATAATATTGGTTGCACCACTTCCTCCCCAATATGAGTTAGAGTTCGATCCAGGCCGTCACTCGACATGGAATTAACTGAGTAATATACATGTAAGAAACACTTTCCTTCTTAATGTTGTTAATTCCAGCTTCATTGTGTTTTTATGCTTTAAAAATGTGTTTTGTATGATCCTTAATCATTTCTGTGCATATCCTGCCCCATAATCATGTGTATCTATGATGTAAGAAACTTTCTTTCTCAATGTTGCTAATTATAGTGTTTTCATGCTTTAAAATTGTGTTTTGTATGTTCCTTAATCATTTTTGTGTGTATCTTGCCCCGTATCCATGCGTATTCGTGCGTATCCATCATATCCACGATACGATACGTTTCTTAATTTCAGCTGACCCATATGGTACTAATACACGATACTTGATTCCTTGGTTATTAGACTCAGCTCCACTCTGTCTGATGGTCTTTGTTAGTTGCTGACGTCACTCAACCCTAAAGACTTATATGACAATTCTACCGCGAGTGAAGTTAACCATTTTGCATTAAAATCTAAGCCACTTACACTCCCATCCCCTGCTTGAAATTTGCACATCATCCCTAGAAACCTGCAACCCATCCCGAATCACGTGGCGACCTGGAACTCATCACCGACTACCAACATCTCCTCTTATAGGACATGCAACTTATCACAAAGCAGGAAATGCATCAGTGACTCTCCCATCGATCTTTAATAATCTTCACAAAATGTTTGTTTCCACGTGGAAGCACAGTTTTATATGGTCTTTCAACATATCCATGGCAGCATATAAATGTGGCATGGTGGACTGGAATGTTGTATCCACTAATCTCAGCACCTTCACCACTGGCTCCAGAATTTTGACTACATCCTTCAGTGTTCTCCAAAATTCCTCTGAAGCTATAGTAGTCTGTGCTTGAACCCCAGCAGGAGAGCTGGACTCCCTCCACCCAAACCAGTCCTCAGAAGCAAACATCGATCTGAGGCCTACCATCTTTGCCTAAAAGCTCTTTAGGGCTATGTAGTTGGTAGCAAATCTAGTAATGCCGGGTCTTACCAAGTCCCCTCCACATTTCTCCCTCAGCAAGTTCAAAGAATAGCCATGGTTGTATACAAATGTTGTCACCTGGCGTGCTTGTTCAACCACTTGCTTTACTTTTTGGATCTTGCCCATGTCCTTCAACATCAAATCAATGCAATGGGCAGCACATGGAGTCCAAAAAAGGTTATAGTTAGCCATCATCATTTCTCCTGCCTTCTTGTAGTTGCTGCCATTGTCTGTCACAATTTGCACCACATTTGTAGCACCAACTTCATCCACCACTGTCTGTAGCAATCCATAGATGTAGTTAGCATCTTTTGTGTATGCAGATGCATCCACAGACTTCAAGAATGATGTCTTCTCATCACTGTAGACCATGAAGTTGATGATGGACTTTCTAGTGGGACCAGTCCAATCATCACACATTATAGTGACCCCATATGCACCCCAATTATTCTTTAACCCTTCTATCCATACTTCTAACTCTTTTTTAATTCTTGAGAGATAGACATTCATCACATCATATGGAGTGGGGGCTTTAACACCAGGACCAGCCTGAGCAACTGCATCAAAGAAAGGCTGATAGTATGGGCCACTACTGGCATTTGTTGGGATACTATTATAGATAGACCACCTAGCAAAGGCATCCCCAATAAATTCTTTTGTACCATTCCAGTTCCACATACTCTTCAATCTCTTCTGTTTGGCGCCAACCTTTCTAAAAACTGCTGGATCCTGCTGTAGAATCTCTACATAATCCTCATCCCTAGCAGTAGGTGGTGTTGCCTGGGGTTGTGCTCTAGTACTTTTTGATCTTCTAAACATAGAAGCCAACCCACCCCTACTCCGTGTTTGTGGTTCTTCGGGCTGCTGAAATGATCTACTACCACCTGCCCCTAAGGCTCTTTGCCTCAATCTTTCCATTTCCATTTCATGGCTGACTTTACTAGCCATTGTTGTCCATCTCAGATCTCTGGCTTCTTCCTCAGTCAAACCCCTGGTATCTAGACCATCATCATCTGAACTATCATCATCCAAACCACGCACTGTACCTCGGATTGCTTCCTCAAATTGTTGTTTATTTTTTCTTTCTCTGTCCTTCTCTGCTAGCCTCCCTTCATCTGTGCAGCTATGGCCCTGGTAATCTCCACAGGAACTATAGCACACTTTGCCACATCTGTAGAAGTCCCACTCAAGTGTTGCTTAAGTCTGGTAATCCCACCAGACATAAGCTTCTTCCCACAGAATTTGCATTGGGTCTTATTTCTATCACCATCAATGGCGGTACAATACTGCCAAGCCATGTCAGTACGACCAGCATCACTACCTCCCTCACGAGAACCCAAAGCAACCATAATATTTAGAACGAAACACTGTTACATAAGATGATAAATAGAGAAATTTAAATCAATAGATTTACATTAATAAAACTTAAAATTGAAGAACATAAAAGCATCAAATATGCGAATACAACTCAAAACACATTTAAATTACTTTTCAAAATTTTAAAACTATGTTACAAGAAAACAGAATATTTTTCCTAATTTTCCATAATTATTTAGATATTATTAATAATTTTGGATATTAAATAAAAATAATTTATTTTTCGAAAAATATAATCTGACAACATGAAACCATAGATTGGTCAATGATGTTCAACATATATTATTTTCAACACCAATAGATAAGTATTAATATTTTTTTTACTAATTTTTTATTTCTGGAAAATATAATTTATTAATAAAATATTTATAAAAATAAAAATATATACAGAAAAAAAAACTGAAACCGTGACCGCGTAGATCGGCCAACGATGTTCAACATATATTATTTTGAACACCAGTAGATAAGTATTAATATTTTTTTATTAATTTTTTATTGCTGAAAAATAGGATTTATTAATAAAAAATTCATAAAAATAAAAATATGTACAGAAAAAACTGAAACGGCCAACGGTGTTCAACATATATTATTTTGAAAGTAAACTGATTAATATTTAAGAATTGTATTTTTTATTTTTTTAAACAAAAAATAAAATAAATATATATATATATACAGAAAAAAAATAAAACCGTGGCCACGTAGATCGGCCAACAGTGTTCATCATATAATATTTTCAACACCATCTAATTAATATTTATCATATTTTTTTAATTTTTAATTGCTGGAAAATATATTTTTTTAACAGAAAATCAAAATAAAAAAATATATATGCAAGAAAATAATTTCGAAAGGATGAGGTTGTAGATCGGCCTAATGACTCTCACATATATAAATTTCATGATGAACCAACATGTATTGAACATATTCATGTAAAAAAGTAAGTTTTTGGGGAAAAAACCATACCTCAAACCTTAGATTTGCAAAGAATAGGTCAAAATGAGCCTCCAACAGCACTTTGATGGAGAGATTTGCAAAGAACAGAGGTTTTCGAACCTTAGATGCAAGGTTGGAGAAGAAGGAATGGAGGAGAAGAAGAAAACAGAAGGAAATTCAGAAGAAAAATGAGTCTCGGTCGAGATCTCGACCGAGACTCTTATATAATAACTTGGACCAGTTCGAAACTGATCGAGACTGGTCGAGAACCAGTCGAGACTGGTCGAGACCCAGTTTCAAACCAGGTTCTCGTCTCGACCCTTTCAAGACTACCGAGAAGGGTCGGTCGAGTTTTAAAACTATGGCGTAGCGCAACCGAATGGATTCAGTTATGCACAGTTATCTTGACTTCGTGGGGTATATCGAGTAGGGACTCTGACACGTATCCCTCCGAACTGCTCGCTGGTGTTTGAACCTGTGTCCTCTTCTGATTGGTTGATTCATCGTCGTCCTAACACTACTGTTGGGGGAAATGGCAGGGGTGCAAGAGAGGTAAGGGTTGCTAGTAAGAGTACAACCACTGTTGGGGGAATCGATAATAGCTCAAGGGTTTTAAGGCCTAATTGTAGGAGAGTTGCCACTTGCCACTGTGGGTGAAAATGGTAGTGTAACAGATGATGCAAGCCCAGACAGAAGTAGTTTTCTCTGATGATGATCTTTTGAATTTGATGATTCATCATATGATGCTGAATGGAAGGATGCAGATGATGATGGAAGTGAGAATTCTGATGAAAGCGATGGGGATGGGATTCGAGATGAAGAACAGGACTAAGGGGTTGGAGTTAGTGACAGGGCCAGGGACAGTGGTGATGATTCATCGGACTACGATTCAGATGAGAATCATGACATGTATTCAAAGAAGTTTGACAATGAGAAGGATAGGATAGTAAACTTGGAGTTGGAGTTAGTATTTGGAGATGTGATTGATTTAGGGCTGCACTATGAGAAGGCTAGGATCACTGCTATATGTGTTGCCGATGGTTGCACATCGAGATCCATGCTTCACCTACTGATGATAGTCATATACATGGTGAAGTCATACAACCATGTGCATACATGTGTTATGGTTTTAAGAAACCCTAATGCTACATCAACATGGATAGCAAGGAAGCTTGGTGCCAGGATTCGGGCAAATGAAAACTGAAACAATGTATGCCGCTTTGAATGATAAATATGGTATTGAGCCACACCCCATACAACTGTATAGGGCACGTAGGTTTGCAAAGGAAGAAAATGAACGAAGCCATGCAAGGTCCTATGCATAGTTGTCTAAATATGGTGTATTAGTTAAGAGTGAAACATTTTGGTAAAGCTACAATATAATGCGATAAATGATTTGAAAAAATAATCCAATCTTTCAAAGACTGCTTGTTTGATTTGAAGCTTGCAATAATGTATTCCTAAAAGATAGTAGGTCATCAATTGGATTACATGGCAGCACCTTAAGGGCGTGTATGGAGGTGTCCTATTGACTGTTGTATCACTAGATGGTAATAATGGATTGTTTCCTATGGCCTTTTGTGTGGTTGAAGTTGAATGCAAAGATAATTGGTTGTTTTTTCTATATCATTTATATGCCACCCTTCACACAGCCACAAATGATTTGCCCCTGACTTTCATGTCAAACAAGCAGAAGGTAAGAAAAATACTATACCATATGACTTTTGTTTAGAGATGTTAGATTTCATCAAATATGACTAATGTTTGGTGTATTGACTGTTTTCATAGTTGTCAAGGCGCCAAGGCGAACCAAGGCGTTGAGGGGGTGCCTAGGCGTCTAGACATCAATAAAGCATATACGGCGCACCCCTTCTCATATTCCTTATTCTACTTATTATTATTTGTATACTCATATCATACATTAAAATCAACCTAGGCAATGCAATAAGATATCAACATGACTACTGCCACTGGCATCCATTGTATATTATATGCAAGAAAGCACAGTAAAAGACTGAAAGTCTGAAACACCAATAAAAAAGAAGAAATATTAATTATTAAATATTAAATCAATTAAACAACCATGAATCAACAAACAACACAGATTAATAAGTAAACCTGTGAAGTAACAAGTAATGAAGTAAACAATTGTTCAAGTTGTGCATGCATTATATATATGCACCAACTTGAGGGGGAGTGTTGGAATCCAGAGTTGATTTAGGTTCAGGGGTAGTCTTGAAATTTTTCCATTGTTATTATGATTAGGGTTTTATCTTCATAAGTCCACCTTAGTTGACCTAGTCTAAATGGCGACTAAGGAGGGACATGATTGTAATTTTGATCTCAAACATTTTATTATAAATAAGAAGGCTAGGTGAGGTATCAACTCACTCATTCATCGTCCATCTCTAATTCAACATGTTCAATACATGGGATGTATGGAGGCATTTTTTTTTAGCTTACTCAATAAATGTCATTCAACTTACTCGATTGATAAAGTTGATTCATGAAATGTACTGAATCAGATGATTCAAGGTCTACGATGACTGTATTCAATAAAGGGGATGTGGTGTTATTTTTTATTTTTAAGCCCTATTGCAGTGTGTTTGATGATTTCCTCGACTGCTCCAGTACATTTTTTTACTGCTTTTGTTATTACTCAATAGATTATAGATGCTGGGAATGACCATTTGACAGTGTTAGATTTCATCATTGTATTATAAGTGTTGGGAGTGATCTGTAATTAAGGAGACTGATTCAAAGAGAGACAAAGACAACCAATTCAAATCTCCATATTCTTTCATCTTTTACTAAATTACTGTCATCTTGTGCAAACAATCTTCATACTTTGTCCATGGGCAACCACAAATTTATATAAAACTTTTACAATTATCATAGCAAAGACCACAACAAACAGAACCAAGAGTATATTACCCACAATCTTCATTATCCCAACTTCCAACTTCCTTCTCCGACCGTTTCAGTCTACTCTTCAAACTTCGGACATCATCCTTCAACTGTCGCAATTCAGGACTACTTTCACCCACACCACCAACAGGATTGCCTCCTACTACTATCCGTAGTCAAACAAAATGTTCTTGCTTCATCTATGGGCAAACACCATCCAAGATATCCACAATTGTTGCCCTGGCAACGACAGTAGAATTTGTTCTTATCGTGCTCAAACTTTGAGATCGTCACTCCGGCTCTTTTGGCACATCAACATCTTCGGTTCTCAAACTTAGGTGAGCTTAAGTTGCTATCATTGACACTCGATCAAGACATCTAATCTGAAAAATAAAGAAGATAAACAAGGAACCCCAATGGAGGAATTGCAGGTCAGTGATGGTGTTGTAAGGGAAGGGAGGAGGAGAGAGAGGATGAGGGAGATTAGGGATTACCGAAGGGATGAGTTGCAGCCAGGTCAAGGTCGTGTGCTCGCTGAGAAGGGAGCTTGCGCTCTCAATGGGAAGAGTGCTCGCTTGGATCTGGTGCTCTCCTCTTCGATGTCCGAAGATTGCTCGTTGGGAATTGTGCTCTCATGCTCTCCTGCTCGGCGACCATTGCTCGCTGGGAATGGTGCTGCTCCTAACAGACGAGTTTTAGTGGAAGAGGGCCCACGAATCATTTGATATAAGGGATGGTTTTAGTGGAAGGGTAAATTAGTCATTTCCCTTTTTTACAAGGTTAGCTGAGCTAAGTGTAATATTTGAACCAAGAGGGGATGTTATTGCAATTAGGTCTAAGTGTAGGGTAAATCCGAGTAATTCTGGAATCTCAAGAAATATGAGGTGACATAAAAACAAATCATAAAAAGAAGGGCTATTTGGTAAAACAGCAACTCTAAGGATCTATTTGAAAATAATAGAAGTTCCCTCCTTCAAACTCTTGACAAACAATCCAGCGGTGACTTTTCTCTATTTCAGATGAGATATCTCACTCAAAAGTAAGGCAATCCACGTGAGATTTAGGACAGAGATTCCTAACTCTTAGGACTCTTGGATCAACTCAGCAAACATCCCAAATCACTAGTGGATGTAATTGCTGAAACTGGGTCTGGCAGAAGTTCAGGTTTCAAATTTGCGTTCTGATTTGGTTCTCACAACAGGGGAAGTTTTAGGGGGTGAGAATCTAGGGCTTCAATTGCCTAAGGAAGTGGAACTCACACTTAGATTCTGGGGAAGAGAATGAAAGGAAGTGTGAGAGAATTGACTCACCCCAAGACTGAATTCAGTCACACTAGTATGGAGTGACGTATGCGTGAAGTTCGGAAACAAAATGGAGAAGAAGAAAAACAGGAAGAAGTAGAGAACAAAAGAAGGAAGAGAAGAAGAACAAAGAAGAAATGTGAAGAACTCACCTGGGAAGGGAGGAAGACTAGATTGAACCAGGGAGAACGAGAAAGAGAAGAGGAGAGGAAAAGACGGGTCGATGGATGTTAAAGAGGAGACAAAGTTGGGATGTTAGATCTAAGATTGACTTGTTATGGAAGATGAAAAAGAAAATTCAATTCTGTAGAGCTGTCCCAATAAATAAAGAGAATAATTGGGAGGTAAAGAAGGGGATAACTGACAGTAAGGGTGAAATTTATGAGAGGGAGAGAAGAAATGGAAAGTTATCAACTAGAAGAATAATGAAGAAATAGGAGAGAATAGGGATAACTTCTTACCCTGTACAAGAGAGAGATACCGTAGGCAAGAAAGAAAAGGAGTGAAAGGGATAGAGGAGAGAGATCCAACCAAATTATCAAACCAATTCTCGAATTTCATTCCATACCCAAATTCACATAAATCGTGCAGGTGGACACATATATATATAGAAAACAAAACAAACTCCTAGATTATCTCTCCAACCAAGACTTTCTTAACTAAGATAGCTAAGGACTCTAAAATTCCTAAACTACACAAAGAATAAGACTTAAGGGATATATCTTATCTTACCATGACTAAGCCTATTAAGAAATTTATAACTTCCGTGCATCTTTAAGACCCCATTATTGGGCTTATAATATAAGCTCATTACAACAATAAAACCCAAAAACAAAAGCACAACCTTAACATATACTAAAACCTGGTCCATATTTAATAAACCAGGATTGTATTATTCCCCCACTGTTAAAAAAGACTCATCATCGATTCTTATAATGAGGTCAAATCTCCACCACTCGATCAACATCCACAATCATCGACTTTTATTGTAAAATGATCCAGCGCATCTCATGATCAAAATCAACGGGGGCGGCTTCAATACATCCAAGATTTCTGGAGGAAGAAGGAAATCAATCGTCACAATCTTTCAAATTCCTCGATGGGAATATTCTTTTGATCAACCTCTATTTCTACCACCGTTTCATCCACATTTAATTCTCTTGTTGTTAATTCTATCAAGCCCAATACTTGTGAAACAATATTTAGACCAAAGCAAACCAGATCTTAAAATTAGAACACTGCTGGAAGCTAGATGAGAATACCAAGAGGGAGAAAGAAAGAGAGAAATCGTGGAGAGGGGAGAGAAGGGATAGAAGTCATCCTCTCCCCCTCACCTCTATCTTATTTATAATAATGAATAACTAACCAATAGAAGTCCACTAGACAGAGTTCTAATCTAAGTCGACATTACAAGCGTTGGAAATAAGAAAGGACTTTAACTAAAGCTAACTAAAGCTGGAAACTAAACAGCACTAAGCTAGGTGACACCTAGATTATAGAACCAAAACTTAACACTCCCCCTCAAGCTGGAGTCAAAGCATAACTATCACCAAGACCCAGCTTAGAACAATTGTGAAGAAACAAAGCTTTGAACAATGCCTTCACGAACATATCACCAAGTTGAGAAATGGAACTAGTAAACGTAGTAGATATCCCTTTCCACATACCAACATCACAAACAAAATTACAGTTGACTTCCATATGCTTGGTACGCTAATGGAAAACCGGGTTGCTAGCAATGTGAATGGCTACCTGATTTTCGCAGTACATAAGACTAGGCTGTGAAATTGGAAAGCCAAGTTCACCAAGAATAAACTTCACCCACATTAACTCTACGGTAGGATGAACCATAGCACGATACTCAGCTTCAGCACTAGATCGAACAACGGTAGTATGCTTCTTGGCGCCATGTAATAAGATTGCCGCTAAGGAAGGTATAATAACTATTACTAGACTGACAATCAGCAGACTCAACACCAACCCAATCAGCATCAAAATAACCACAAAGACTAATACTTTGATTCGGACGATGGAACAGCCCTTCACCAAGAGCTCCCTTCAGATACTTCAAAATCCAACAAACATTATTATGAAATTTTCTGATGGAATCATTGAAGGAGACTCCGCAAATATTAATCATTGGATGGAGAACCTTGCAGAGGAACCATGGTGTTACACTCACTACATTAGACCCATCCACTATCTCATCTCCCAATTCCCAAAGGCACTTTCTCTTTCAATGGGATCCTAGATCTCCTATGAGGTTGCTGATGACCCAGTGAAACAAGGTGTAGTGCACCCAAGCTTGTGTTATGAGAACGACATGGCCTCATGAATTTTGTTTTTGGGGCTTTCAGGGAAGTGGAGGACGATTCAATGTCTCGGTTGATTATTGTAACATCTGTTCTGCTACCTCAATAATTAAAATAAAAAAAAATTAAAAAAATAAAAAAATTGTCATCTATCAATGAAAAAAAGATAGAGGAAATGGATAAAGATAATAAGGTGTACCTCTATTTTTTTCTTCCATTTATCATGTCCCTTCAGTAAGAACTGTACCGAGAAGAAGGATGACAGGAATATTATCCAACCTATTATCAATACCATAACCCTGCAGATTTTAAAATAAGATACATCAGATTGGTGAACAATTGTTACAATGCAATTCTAATATCATGTATACACAGACAAGCATAATATTCCAACTTTATTATGATGAACAAAAATCATCTCCCAAGGATCTTATATATTGACATCCAACAAAAGAGGCCAGTCCACTGTTATGCTTGCTTGTGGCACCAGATTAGGACCCTATGTTTATAGGTTCTACTACTGTCAGAAACCTAGAGTTTTAATGGTTAGCAGGAGCAAGTGACTGGCACGATCCCTTGTGGAGACCCAAGCCCAAACGGAACTGGGCCAACCCGGTCTTTTGTCCAAAGGGGGCTGGTAGTTAGTAGGATTTTATTATGTAATTTTATTTCTAGCTTTGATTGGATGAAGATTACAGAGGGATTATTTCCTAAGGTTTTATTGTTCTACTTTTTTTAGGTTCTTATTTTATTTCAGTTGATTTAGCTTAGTTTTATTTAAATACATGTAACTTATTTTATTTCAGTTGATTTAGCTTAGTTTTATTTATATACATGTAATCTGTGAGGGAGCATATAGAATGGAATAGATTTTTTTTTTTTTTTTTTTTTTTTTTGTGAATGCCATGGGATGCTGTGCTACCTCCCCTTCCTTGCATGACTACTTCTTCTATTCTTCTCCTCTTTCCTCCCATCTGTTAATATTCTTCTTTCTTTTCCTTTATTTCTTCTTATTATTCTGCTATTATTTTCTCTCATGTGTTCTGGCAGTAACAGCAACCACAAAGGAACCAATCGATCTCTTCCATCTCTCCTCTTTTCTCCCTCTGGCTTGGGCATCAGTAGTAGCCTACTCAAGACAACCCAAGCTCTGGATTTCCAGCCTCTAAGCCTTCCTCTGTTATGAGTAACATATCAGGTTTCAGACCTGCATATACCATCACGCTAGTTCACATTTCAGATATTTTAGTTATTTCTGATAGCCTGCTTGGATCAGAAATCAGCTATTTTCTTTAAATATTAACTTTTGGTTCATCCCCTACCTGGCTGCCTTCCTCCATTGTTTTAAACGGCTTCACTTGTCACACAAATACAATTATGCCACTGGCTATGTGCGCTCCTTACTAAAGGATTCTGAACTTCCATTTATTTAGAATTTTGCCACTACCTATATTGGTGAGCTTATATTAGCACTTGGACCCATTGCAACCCAATTAGGGTTTTCAGACACCATGTCTGCATCAGAAAACCTCAACACACACACACACACACAAAAAACAATGGGAAGAGAGGGGGGAAACATTCCTGCTAAAATTCAACATGATTCAATAAATTATGACGAATTGATCTGCTTAGAGCCTTAAACATGCACATAAAATGCTCTGTAATTTTTTTTATAACTTGAAGACCATAGAACCCTATCTTGCTGCTCAAACAAGGACATACCTAACCTGGCTACTGCCTATACATTCCAGAATAGGCCTTAGTCATTGATTCAAGTCCAGTGAATTGGACTGCAAGTCAAATGACTGTTTCAAAAAGTCGAAAGTAAAAGGAACAGAAAGGTAGAAAGGCAAGATTTTTGAAATGCCAAACAGGTTGTATTGGGTTGGATTATTATAGTTATCAAGGCATCACCTAGGTGCCTTGGACACTTGGGAGCCTTGGGCACCCAGCGACCCTCCAACGCCTTGAGTCGCCGTGATAACTCAGTTATGGATTAGGTTCCAGCAAGGAGCGAGTTTACCTAAGAACTAAAAGGGAGAAGGAAGGAGATAGAGCTTGAGTGTGGAGCTTGTCTTGGCCTACTTTTCTTTGTTCAACTACGTTGTGATGTAGGACAACCTAGAGGCTAAATTTTCCTACAACGACAGCAATGCTAGTCAAACAGATTCACCTAATGGCTGTCTAGTTGGGACAGGCAGCAGCACACATGAACTGCACACATGAGGTTAACAGCAATAACAAACAAGCAATGAGCAATATAATTCTTAGGTTACATGCCCTCAATTTAGCAATATTCAATCAGGTGCTACAGCAGTTCGACATTAGGTAGCATTTAATCAAGTACTAATGTGCAGGAACTTTCAAGAACCCTAAAATTGTAAGTCTAATCCCTAATAATAATGGCAACCAACATCCATATTAAATCAGAAACAATTTTGTAACAGTTAGCAATAAAAGCACCAAAACAGCAACCAAGAATGAGAGAGAGACAGACAAATAAAAGCGAGGATTGATTCTCCAAGAAGAAGAACCGAATGAATACCTCCTCCTCCTGTGGTTCCTCTATTTATAATCAAAGAGGAGAACAAAAGATTAGGAAACTTCCCTAATTATAATCATAAGCTAATTAGGAAAGTAAATTTAGACAACTTAGGAAATAAATCCTAACAATAAAAGGAACCTATAACAACCAATCTAAATAAATCATAAATAATAAGGTGGGACCAATGGGGCCCATGTGCACATTGCGGCACACGGTATCGCTAGCACTAACCATGGATTAAAATCTGGCCGAGATTTCTCAGAGTCCTCGAGGAACACTGAGACGATATTGAGGTCGAGAATTGATCTCGGTCTCGTGTGCAGGATCTCGACCAAGATCTTGGGATTTTTACACTTCTCGGCAGTTTCTCGCGAGATCTCGGGGAGAGACTGCTCTTTTTTTTGTTCCCGCACTTATATAAAGTGACAAAGACCTGTTCTCAGTCAAGATCTCAACCGAGAACAGCTCTTTGCTCATTTTCTTCATTGTTTTGTCACAAAAACTTCAAATCTCCTCATTTCTTCTTGTTTTTGTCTTTGAGCTTGCTACCGGTAGTGCTTCAGAGTGTGGAGATTGCTGTGGGAGCTCTGTATCAACCGTTAAAGGTAAGATTCCTTGCCAAAAATGAGATTTTTACATGAGAGAAAAAAAAAAAAAAAAAAGTAAAAGTTTGTAGAATGCGATGAGATTTTTATATGTTAAACACATGAGCCCGATCTACGAGCTCACGGTTTCAGATTTGGATTTCGGTTGTTTTAAGTATTTTTTTTGAATTATTTGCATTAAAAAAAGAATTTCCAACAATTAAAAATTAAAATAAATATTATTAATACTACTTTGATAATGATGAGCTATTTTTATGTTAATCACCATTGGCCAATCTACGGTCCTATGGTTTCATATTTCGATTTCAGTTGTTGTAGGTATTTTTTAAAATTATTTATATTAAAAAAGTAATTTCCATCAATTAAAAATTAAATTAAATATCATTAATACTACTTTGATGATGATGAGCTATTTTTATGTTAATCACCGTTGGCTGTTCTACGGTCCTACGGTTTCAGATTTGGATTTCGGTTGTTGTAGGTATTTTTTTTAAATTATTTATATTTAAAAAATAATTTTCAGCAATTAAAAATTAATTTAAAAATGGTTTAAAAAATTATATAAAATAGGCAAAAATAAGGAAAAATATTATGATCGCATTTAAAATATGAAGAAAATTTTGAATTGTAATTTCTACTGTGTTCAAGTTTGTAAGGTTATTGAAGTTTGTTTATTCTATGAAACAGTAAGCCTACCAAGAAAGCTTTGAGATATAATGTCTAGACCAAGTTCTGGGACAGGCGATGGAGGAGACGGTGTCAGTTCCCGTACTGACCCTGCATGGCAGTAGAGGAGTGCCCTTCAGGGAGATAGAAAGAAGACCCAATGTAATTTCTGTGGGAAGAAGCTTCAGTCTGGTGGCATTACAAGACTGAAGCAACACTTAAGTGGATTGGGTAAAGATGTTGCCAAATGTCCGCAGTGTCCTGTGGAGATATCTAGGGTCATAGGTGAACAGCTGAGGGGAGGGAGGCAGAGGAGGGCAGGCATGGAAATGGAAAAATAGTAGTTTGAGGAGGCAGTTTGAGGCACCCTACCAGAATCTAGTGAGGAATATGATGCTGGGGAATGGGATGTACATGATATGCTAGAGGCAGAGGCAAGACAGATGCACTATGCAGCAATGGCTAGTAAAGAAACCTTAAGATCGGATGAGGAAAGGAGATGGACAGGAGCAGGTACTTCTGGAGCAGGTGGTAGTGGTAGTGGATTAGCTCAGCCTCAACCACAGACACGAAGCAAAGGGATTGGTTCTTGGTTTTCTAGATCACGAAATACAAGGGAACAACCCATGCCTTAGCCATGGGATGATTATGTTGAAGTGATACAACAAGATCCCGGAATCTTTAGGAAGTCCGGCAGTAAGCAGAAAAAAAAAATAAAGGGAATGTTTGGAGGAAAGAATAAGGAGTCAGTAGGGTATGCTTACTCTAAGTGGTCGTTCTTTCACAGCATCCTAGCAAACGCCACCACAGGCCCTTAGTATAAGAGCATGCTAGATGCAGTTGCTGAGGCCGGCACAGGGGTTAAAGGCCCAAATCAATATGAGCTAATGAATCACTATTTGCCTCAACATTAGAAAGAACTACAAAATTGGATTCTGAGTCAGAAGAAGAATTAGGAAAATTATGGAGTAACCATTATGTGTGATGGTTGGACTGGTCCTACCAGAAAATCAATCAACAACTTCATGGTTTATTGTGACGGGAGGACGATGTTCCTTAGGTCTGTGAGTAAAAAGATGCATAATATATTTATAGGCTATTGGAACAAGTGGTGAGTGAGGTGGGAGCTGAGAATGTTGTCCAGATTGTGATGGACAACGGCAGCAATTTTAAGAAGGCAGGGGAGATGATGATGAACAAAGCCGACTACAGTCTCTTCTAGACTCCATGTGCAGCCCATTGTATTGGTTTGATGTAGAAGGACATGGGCAAGCTCAGTAAAGTGAAAAAAATGGTTGAACAAGCAAGACAAGTCACCACTTTCATCTACAACTATGGTTATTCTTTGAACATGCTCAGGGAGAGATGTGGAGGGTACTTGGTCAAACCAGGCGTCACCAAATTCGCGACGAACTTCATAGTATTGAAGAGCTTCAAGGCGAAGATGGCCGGACTTAGATCGATGTTTGCATCTGAGGACTGGTTTGTGTGGAGAGAGTCAGCTTCCCCCCATGGAGTGCAAATACAGACTACCATCGCTTCAGAGGAATTTGGCAAAACGTGAAGGTGGTAGTCAGGGTGTTGCATCCTGTAGTGCAGGTGTTGAGATTGATAGATATTGAACGGAAACCTACCATGCCACTCCTTTATCCTGCCGTAGACGCATTGAAGCAGCATGTTAAAACTATGTTACCACGTAGATACAAGAACTACATAAAGATCATCAATGACCGATGGGAGAGCCAACTCATGCATCCATTGCATAAGGCTGGTGAGTAAATTTGATGATGTATTTACTTTAGTATTACTTATGTATCAATATAAGTTTTATTTATTTTAATCTTCTGTCTACTGTCAAATATTTCAGCATACTATTTGAACCCCAAGTACCAGTTTATACATGTACTTGAGATGAACGCAGACCTAATTGAAGCAGTGAAGCTAATGGTTGCAAAGTTGGAGCCAGATCCCCACAAACAGGCAATGGCAAATCTAGAGGTGAGTTGTATGCTTCAATTACTGAAAATATGGCGAAACCATTTTTGTAATTGCAAATATTTATAAGTTTTTTATTGTGTCTAGATTAAAACCTTCATGGAAGGCCATGGGAGTTATTCTATCCCTGCCACAATGACTAGCCGAGACACTACTGATCTGAATATGCAAATTGCAAGCAAATTAAAATCTTATGTTTTATGTAATACATTTAAATGACATATGAAATTAAAATATGTTATTGTTCTTATGCAGCTGAATGGTGGGTGTTGTATGGCAAAGATGCACATGCTCTGAAGAAGATAGCAACTAAAGTAATATCTCAGACATCTCCGATCTGACTGTGAGCGAAACTGGAGTACTTTCAACCTCATTCATTCAAAGAGGCGGAATCGACTTGGCTCTGAATGGCTAAATGACTTGGTCTTTGTGCATTACAACATGAGGCTGAGGTTACAAACCTTGTTCCATAAAAAGGAGGATGATACCCCGCTCGAGCTCGCCAACATCTTCCAGTTTTACTCTGAAGACGAAGATCCATTAGTGGAGTGGGTGCGGGACAGAGGAGTACCAGTGATGGATCAGCCTGTGAGGGAGGCCTGACCCCCACTTGGCCAGCCAGTTGGATGCTGATGTCGACCAGTTTCTAGCCTCGGACGAGGGTCGCGTACATATACAGTCATTCGTGCCATTTGACCCTCCTATTGGCACTGATACGGAGGATCATGAGTGGAGTTGGCGTGGTAGTGGACCTAGTAGTAGTTATCATAGGAGTAGGGGTGGAGCCCCAGGTGGAGGTCAAGCCACTATTGTCAATATTGGGACTAATCCTGAGCCACAAGCATCACATGTTAAATACACTGGGGAGAGCCAATACACTCATGCAACACAGGATATGGACCATGTGCACGTGCACCATCCTCATATCTTCATCACGTGGAACTGGAACGTATTCGCGGAGGCCTCGTCATCGTTCCCAACAGGATGAATATGCTGATTGCAGTAACATGATGGACGTTGACGTTGATAGCCTCTCTACTGGCTTACGAAGATTGAGTGTGGAGGAGAATAGTAGTTACGACAGTAGACAAGAGCAGTAGAATGTTCTTGGATATAGCACTGGGTCAACTTACACTTCAAATGATTATGTTGGTACCAACTTCATTCCCTATCCCACTGCATATGGTTCTTCCTTTGGCGTTCATCAGTAGCCCAGAGTCAAAGTAGATCATCTAACTTTGTGGATAGTTTCTTTTCTGTTCCATCCGTGCTTCCGCAAGAGTCTTCGCACCGGAGTAGTTCTTCAGACATTGTTCCATTCTTCCCTAAGATAGGTATCCTTTAAGGAGCTACTGAGGTTACATTTTTGAATCATGTGCAAGACTACTGAAACTACTTCACCTCAAGAATGTCGTGGGAAGACTATGTTGCTTAGTTGGAAGCATGGTTCAAAATCTCGGCGAGATCATGCTGAGATCTCAAAAATTTCGGTGATCTCGACTGGTTCGAGACGTAAAACATGGGTCAAAACTGGGTCTCGACCAGTTCTCAACTGGTTCTCGACCAGTTTCGACTGGTTTCAACTAGTTTCAAACTGGTCTCGACATATCTCAACCAGTTTCGAACTGGTGATGATGGTGGTGGTGTTGGTACTGGTCCCTCATATGATGATCCTAGACCGACCATCCCCATTATTAGATGGACCGGCGATAATGAGTATACACACGCTACACAGGATCCAGACCACAGTGGGCGCGCATCTTCATCACGGCCTACAACTAGGTATACACGTAGGTCTCGTCAACGGGAATACCCTTTGCAACCAGTGGAAGAAGACGACAATTGTTTCATTGACATCATTCCTGATCCTGATATTATGTATGATGTCGATTGATAGCATGTCCACAAGCTTTGGAGGACTGAGCATTGAGGGTAGTAGTGCATAGGAGCAGGGGCAGTTGAGTGCTCATGGATTTGGCACCACTTCGGCGTACGGTTCTTATTTCAGTGATGATGATCGCATGATAGGAAGTGCACATGATTATTCCACTGATGCTAGTAATGCTACTTCACAGACTGGCTCCAACTTTATGGATAGTCTCTTTTCAATCCCGAATTTTCAGAGAACCACGCCCCCCATCAGCCAATATACACTCAGTTTACTCCACATTATAGTGAATTGTATCCAAGGTTTAAGTATCTTTAGAAACTTCCCGAATACTATGTATAACAAATATGTGAAAGACTACCAAACCTTCCTTAGCCAGAGGATGTTGTGGTAGGACTTTGTTTATCAAACCGAGATATATTTTCTTCAGCAAAGTCAATCTGACCAGATAGAACCTGCACGCCACTCTACATATGATTAGACATTGGGATGGACTGATGGGAAGGTATTATTTCATTTTGAGTATTTAAGTATTTCAGATTATGAGCACTTGTGAGTTATGTCATTGTGTGGGATTTATGATTTATGAATGTATGATTTTTCGACAATGTGATTACCGAAATTTTGAACCTTGGTTGGAAGACAATTGGCATCGACAATTTTCCCAAATGTATGATGATAGTCCGATGGATCATCCACGACATTCTACGTATTATTAGACATTGTATGTGGAGTTGTGGATTATGGGCTCATGGGGACTGGGGAGTTAGGAATTAAGATTTCTTTAATGTATTATCCAGTATTGAAAACTTAAACTATGAAGTAATGATAAGTATGATATACTTGGGTTGTTTTATAATTCATTTGTTTCTCATTCCTTTAATACATAATTTTATTGTCTCATTTGCCATTTTTGAATAATTATATTAGATAATTATTGAGTACAATAGCCAATATTAGCCTAAGTTTACAACAGACTTCAGCGTTTACTACCAAAACATGGGTGTAAACCCAAACAACCACAGACAGTGATTATTTTTACAATTTTATGCTTTAAATGTGTTTATGTATGCTAAAATGAGGTTCCCCTGAAATATGAAACCTAACAAATGAGATTTGGCCACCGAGACAGCCTTTCGGAGGTGTCTTGGTGTTTTTACACTGTCTCGGCGAGATCTCAATTTTCTAGGAGGTCGAGACTCCTCTGAGAATCGAGATTTTAAACCTTGGCACTAACACCCCCCTCAAGTTGGAGCATGGGGGAATGTAAGAGCTATAGCTTGAAACAACATATCGACGGAAGCAGCAACAGCAGTAGTAGTAGCAGCACAGTATAGGTTACTGTGAACCAAGCAGCACAATATAGGTTACTGTGAACCAAGCAGCAACAACACCAGTATTAGTAAAGCAGTACAGTATAGGTTACTGTGAACCAAGCAGCAACAACACAGTATAGGTTACTGTAAACCAAGCAGCAACAATAGCACAATATAAGTTACTATGAACTAGGCAACAACAACAACACAATATAGGTTACTGTGAACCAAGTTGAGTAAGTGATAACTCATGCAAACGCTATTAAAAATGAAGTTCAGTAACCTAAGGAGTGCCTTCAAATATTTTTTAGCAGCCAAATCACCTTGTCATAAAAGGCTAGATGAAAATCTAAAGTAAGCCATCGTTACATTATTAGTATAATCAACAAGAATAATAAATAAAATAAGGAATAAGAGCTACAAGGGACTGTGGGCGTGCAGAGTGTCCTAATTGCAATAGGACTCAGTCTATACACACTCTTCCCATATAAACCCTTGTTGTAGCCAATACTTCTTTTGAATAAGTGATGTACCTAAGACGGCATGTCGAATCGATACTCTAAGCTGAGAAGCAGACAGAGCAAGCTTACATTGAAAGCAAAACCAACTGCTGAACACCACTGCTCTTGGGTCAAGGCTTCTTCTTCTTCCTGTTCTAAAATTATCCAATTACCTCTTTCTTCTATGCCATGTCTTCCATCAGAATTGAACAAACCTGTTGCCGGAACAAACCCGTTTATTTGACTAGATCTTATACACATCTGAATCACTTCAGACATTTTTCTTAGGTCTTGATCTTCACAACCAATCCCTTCCGATCTCGTGATCTATATCAATTGGTGACCATTTCATTTCACTGTAGCAATTTGCAATCAATTCTACAATGCAAAGGCACAGACTTCAAACAGGAAAACAAAGTGTGGAAGTGAGCAATTAGGTACATCAAAAGGCAGCACCAATGCAACAGCCTTACTTGGGAGCAAGTCATTGTTTTAGAAAAAAAAAATGAGTGGTAAATCAAAACCTGACAATTGTGACCCAAGCCATGGCTCTGAACCATGACAACATTTTCAATCCTGCTTGGCTGTAAGAAACTGGATCATATTCAGCTGACTAATACAACAAAGGTGAAGTTCCAACTAGCACATGGAACATCCTGAAGCCCTAGCATGCTAAAGAAATAAAAGAAAACAAAGAGATATTTTGTTTGCTACCACAAAATACTTCTGGCAAAAACTCATTATGGAGCCTGAATTGACCTTGTGAATTAATGCAAGCTCATAAATCTCTAAGCAACTCACTAATACACAAGAGGATTCTCCCACAAAAACTCCTAACTGAAAAGCTCAATTAGTTTCGAAAAAGTCATTGCAATCACAAGCACAATTAAGTAATAGAAAATGAATTTCCAAGCACATCAACAATTGACGAAGGTTTGCATTCAAAAAGAAGTTATATTCCCTCTCTTCCATTAAATCCCAAGCTATTGCATGAAGGGTCATTATCCACAACATGGGATCTTTTGTTCCAAATTGAATGGCAGGCTGTGTTAAATAAAACAACATGCAAGTGTATCAGGGGTTACCCAGTCCCCATTGAATGTACATAGCTAGTAGCTCTAAATAACACTTGCCAGTTGCTAAGTGTAGAAATGACTAGCTAACACTGTTGTGCCCCTTTCCACATGCATAAGAATTCTCTGTCAATCAGAAGGTAAATAAAGAAGGCTTTAACTGTAAGTATACCTCCAGCACCATCCTTCTAAAATTGCACACCCCATAGTTGTCAAGGCGTCGCCTAGGCGCCACCTAGGCGCCCAGGCTGCCTTGGGTCGCCTTGGAAAATTGGGCGCCTTGGTCGCTTAGGCGGTCGCCTTAGCCGCCTAGGCGGGCGCCTTGGTCGCCTAAGTGCCCAGTCAGGCCTCCATCGCCTTGGTTCGCCTTGACGCCATGACAACTATGGCACACCCTCACCTGAATAATCAGTTTCAGAAAGCTAGCAGCATTCCTTCAACTCTCTTCCTAAAAGATTTCTTTTGAAAGAAGTATGCTATGCCACATTCCCATTATTCCAAGAAAATCATTGGTTAACGATTGCCTATTTCTCCCCATCCAGCGGATAAAGTCATGAAGTAAGTCCTTGAGTTCACAACTCCACCGCCAACCACTCATCTTCCTAACATGAAATCTTCAATCGTGTCATAAGTGTTGCAACTTACAGACCATCCAGCTCAGAGATTCTTCATGTTGCTTCGTTATATTTTTCCTACGGCTCCGTTTGGTTGCAAGTAAAAGGGAAGGGAAGAAAGTGAGATTGATTTTAAAAAGAAAATTTTTGTAACCATTACCTAACATGATTGTGTATCATGAGATTCATAACCTACTTATTTAGTAACTATACTTTTCAGATGGAATTTTTATTTTACTCTTATCCAAAGTAACACAAAATTTAAAAACCAAATTGGGAATGATTTGGAGTTATTGACACAATCATGTTGGGTAATGATTACAGAAGTTATTTTTTTAGGTTTGAAAATTTTCACTTCCCTTCCCTTTATTTCCCTTGCAACACAATGGAGCCTACATGCAAACTCCATAAAATGAGGTGACTCCTTGAATCCCAACCACCAGAAAGTGTCCCTCCTTTATGTTCCACCACTCTACTCCTCAATGCCCCAATTTCACGACCTTCTTCAGTTTGACAATTAGGGTCTGATGTATCATTTTTCAACATAACAGTCTAATGCATGTTAAATTATCCTTCTCGCAGAAGTTCCTATGCCGCTGCTCCAACCTCTTGGACAGGGGCACCAAGATCTCAACATCAAATGTATTGTTCAATTGGTACTAAATCCTCTGCACAAAGTGTAAACCTGATTCCAAATAACAATGAATCATGGATTAACATTAATTAGGATTACAAGTACGAGAAAAGGATCTCGCCAGTACAACAATCTCCTCCCCCTGCATTCCAATGCCAATAAGGTGACTTACCTCAAATTTTAGACAAGGCAAATTCAAGATAGCCACTCATAAGCTCCATCATCGATGCAAAGCCCCAAAGTTTCTAATTTATCATCTGCACACTGTAAATGTGATTCTTAGGGGCTCCTCATTTGATTTCCACCCTTTCTATCATTCCCTTTTCCACTATACTAGCTAACTCAAACACTCAATCACCGATTTTTAAAAAAGAAAGAAATAAGGGGGATATGGGAACACCTTGCCTAAAGACCTGTGCACTCTGAAATACTTTTCTAAGAGCCATACTGATGAGAAGTAAGAAAGATACCACAGAAATGAACATAACATTCAACCAAAACATCTTAACCCAAACCTCAATATTTCCCTCTTTTTTTTTCTTTTTTTTTTTTTATTTATTTATTTAATTTTAAGAGGGAAAGATAATCTCAAAAACCTTAAGTCTTTTATCTAGTATATAGAACTCTACATAGTCATAGAATTTTTTAAAATTAGTTTGTGTATCATTTCCTAATCTTCCTTCTCCAGCTGTGCTAAGTTGACACTTGGACTTGCAACTATAGCCCCATCTAAAGTGTTATGGACTACAATAAAATCCCATGATAAGTCATAATAACTGCACCTAATACATTTTTACTGCAAGAGGCCAGCACTACAACTAAAATTTATACTCGTTCAACTGAATACTAACTAACAGACAGCCTTTTACATCTTCTGCTCCTTCTCTCTTCAGAATTGAGATCCAATTCCCCCCCAACAGTCAAAAAAAATTTAAAGCCTCCCTACAAAATACATTGGATATAGTCACCAAATTGGAGGCATCTAGATCCAAAGACTGCTAACCGTTTAGTGCCTTGATCATCATCAACACTCCTTAATGCAGTTAGACTTCACAAAGTTAAGGCTATATGTATTAATGTATGAATTTCAACTGCAGAGCAGTCAAAGGGAATATATATGATAAATATGTAAAGGGCTTGACAGAATTATGAAGTTCAGATCAGCAATTCAGAACAGCAGCTATGAAACAGACTGACGGAGAAACCAGATCTAACATACTGATTTATATCAGAACTCAGGACTTAAGTTCAAGTGTTCAACTAACAGAAACACTGATGAAATAGCTAGCAGTTAAGCTCAATGGAGGGATCCTATGCTGGATCTCTGTAGAATGGTACCTGTTACAGAGAAGAGCCTTGTTTCAGTACCTGCAGCAGTCCAACAGAGAAGCGGAAAAGCAGGGTATAGCAGGGAGAGAGAGAGAAAGACAAGGTTGATGAAGGAAGCAACTGAATTACCACCAAGGGAAGAAAACCCAAATAGATGGAAGAGAAGAAGAGGGAGGGAGAGAGAGAGAAGGGGGGATGAACAGTACTGTGGAGAGAGAAAATAGTGCCATAATCTCAGATTCAAAAAACAAAAAAAAATCATGCAAGGGGTTCACATCCTTTAAATAAATGAAAAAAAGGAATTAGAATTCTACTCTATTTGGACTCCCTAACTACTCTATTTGGACTCCCTAATCCTATCATGACTTCTTTGATATAACATCATTGATTCATCATAGCCTGTTCAACACAGCAACATAATCCTCCAATTAAAAGTGTGTGCAATCCTAGCAGTGCACATATGATACATTTATTTCTTTCACCAGAAAATTCATGAAATGGTAAAAAAAATATTATCTCCAAGTATGATCAAACATTATAGTTTTTTTTTTTTTTTTTTTTTTTTCAATCAACATTTCCATAATTTCAAAGAGATGAAAGAAGGTCAACAAAGAGGGAGACAGGGAAAATACAACTGGAAGAAAGCTGAAAATCCATCATTCAACCATCTCAGAAAATCAAGGTTTCCCACTCTCTGCTTTCAAAAAACCAAAAGGGAACACACTTGAAAACCATTAGTCTGAATTTTACTCCATGCCCTAAACCATTAGTCTGAGTTTTGCTCCATGTCCTAAACTCTAAGTGATCATGTATCACCCATCAACTGACAAGTGAGAGAAAGTATGTTGGTGAACAAAAGATTCACAATTAAATAAGACGTAGTAAGAATAATAAAATTTGCAAAAGCAAAGTTAAAACTAGGGATACTGTTTTTACCCTAGCACAGACAATAGCAAGTGCCATCCAAGGTGAAGAGATCTAACCTCAATGGAAAAAGAATCCCATATCTAATTACCACCCCAAAGCACCAGAGAGGAAACAAATAAATATTCCAATTCCAACGTTCCGGAGGATTTGATTTGAAACAACGTGTGAAAGAATCCTGCTCATCAAAAGAAGAATTTCACTAGAAGAATATGGAAAAATAACAATAGCAATAACATCAAGATATTTTAAAGGCGTATATATAATAGGGGCTAAAAAGGCCACCACTGGTACTGATACTGTTAAGGGATTAATACAAAGAAATACCATTCAAAGGCATAAAGCAGAAGTGGCACACAAGGTGCCAACTGCCAAGACTTTCAATGGCCAATGGTGCAAGGCACAAAACAAGGTACATGTACAATAAAGATTTTGAAAGACTACGAATAATGTATAATATATGCATGAAGACAGATGACAATTTAGTTCTTCATGGCTTGACTTCGTATTAATCAAGTAATCCTTTCTCAATTTGTTCTCTAATTATTTATCCATTTTTTTTCCAAATATTTTAAGGCCTTGCAATGGATCTGATTCAATTATTTTTCTAAATTTCATTAGTTTCTTCTCAAGCACAAGGCAGACCCAAACTTTGGGTGGTCAGGTAGGATTGAGGACAGAGTATTTGGTGAATCATTAGAATTTAAGTAACAAGACGGGGTTGACCCAAGGTTAACCAACAAAGCCTGAGATCAACCTACTCTCCAATTAGTGACTACTTGTCTCCAGTAGTGGACATATCATCCAAACTACTAACAACAGAGCACAACAAACAAAACAAGTTTTAAAATAAAAATTAAAAAAAAAAAAAAAAAACCTGCACCAACCCATCATACTTACCCATTGTCAGATCAACCGAAAAACTAGACCATGGAGTCAGGTGTTTTGTTCATTGTAAACAAAGGTATTAAATATATTTGGGGGTTTCCTCAAGGTCTATCTCTATCACTTTCATGCCACTCAACTATACAGAGATGAACCACCAACATTAAAATCAACTAAACAATTTCTATCAAGTATAAGCATCATAAGAAGTCAAGTATCACCTAATCAAAGAAAAGTGATATGGAAGAATAATAATATTTCATCAAATCTCCGCTAATATGCAGCTTTTGCTTGAACTGCACGTTAACCAAAGGCATTCAACAGTATAAGGAACTCTTCAGATACACAGTTTTTGCTTGGCCTGCACTTTAACCAAAAGCATTCAACAATATAAGGAAATCTCTTCTTGCAAGGGATTCATGAAGACATTTTACTCCCACTTTAACCTTCACAAAAATTGAACTTTTATAAAAATAACTTCAGCAGCGTTCAGGTTTTAAAAATAAACTTTAACAATGATCATCATTGTCAAAAAGTTTTACCAGCATCAAGGACTACATGAAAAGGTGTATCAAACTACATCACATATCTAGATACTTCACTTCAGGTTGGATGCTATGAATAAGAGCAAAGAACCTAAAAAGAAGCGGACCTATGACAAGGAAGGGAAGGGGAAGAGGAAGAGGTAGCGCAATGTAACACAAATCATTTGAGGATGTACTCTCGACCTCAGAAAAAAAGTGGTGAACAAGATTGGTTATTAATTATTGGCAATGGTAGTGCAGAGGCATCAGAAAGGTTCACTATAACATTTTTATTTCCTGGTAAGATAACCCATAAAATATAACCTGCTTAAAAGGATTACTTCCCCCATGAAGTTCTTCATTTTCCCTGTTCAGGTTGTAATTTCAATTGGAAGATTTGAGCTCTCACTGCACTCCTCTTAAATCCACTAAATGACAGTGTTCTGATGCTGCCAAGAGAAAACTAACTTCAACTTGAATTCCCAAACTATTCGTGTGCAAAGGCTGATTGTCACTGGGAAAATACAAATGACGTCATTATTGATTTTCTATTGGTTTCTAATGTCAGTTATTCATATTCAAGTACTGAAAGGAAATATCGATTTCTCTATGCACGCAATGAAGAATTCGCAATGGAACCTTTTCATTCAATGTGTTAAATAAGAGCAATCTAGATAAGCAGACCTAATCCTGCTTGTGAAGCCTTAATTTATCGAAACTAAATACTAAAGCAGGTATGCTTGACCTTTTATCATATTTTTCTCCTTAGCATCGACATAACTGTCTATCTAAAGGAGGATGCCATTAATGATATTAATTGAACACAACTAGAATGCCGAATAAGAAGTTAAGAAGAGTAAATAGAGCATACATCAATGATAGCTCCAGCAGCCTCTGTCAAAGCAGGCGAAACATCGAGCAAATCGCGCCTGATTGCCATAATTAAGAAATAAACATTTAAAATTTTGGGGAAAAAAATAAAGAAAAAGAAAAGGCAACAGAAAATACTGATGATGAAGATTAAGGAAAGGAAAAAAGGAGTAGGGAGATCATCACAAGCGAAGCTTCTCGTTAGATTCTTTGATAGAATCGGGAGGCAGGTATTCTTCAATGTTTGGTCGATCTAAATCCATCTCCGAGCTCGACGAATTAAGCTGACTCATGATGTTCTCCTTCTGTCTCTTGCTCTTTCACAGTCTCATTTTGTAGATACGAGAATCGAAGAAGGAAGTAGCGTCAGCAGGCTAAATTTGTGGAGGCATCTTTTCATGCTTTGGCATCTCTGTTTCATCCTCTTCCAGTTTCGTCATTACTTTTCTCTTACGTTGTTTTTTCCTTTTCTAGGCATCCAAACATGGCAGATTCTTTTTGACACGTATAATTTAGGTCTAAGTACACCTGCGTTCCTAAATTCACAATAAATTTGATTAGATTTTTTCTATTAATTGTTGATATCAACACGAATTATATTTTTGAAGATTAAAAAATATCCTTATAGATATTATGAAAAGATCATACTAACATTTTATACGGTGAAAAATTCAAAATCCAATGGCTTGTCAGATGGGCCAGGATCGTCTGTAGCGTTGCTCTGTAGCAGTGGTGATCCTGACTGTTGAAAGTGCATCAGAACACTTGACCTACAATCTCAATGGTGAAAATCAGCAGTACTAGATGACAATGCTACAGATGATCTTTTTGCCTTGTCGGCTCAAATAAGACCACAAAAGCATATTGCCGTTGTAGGATATAATTTGATAATTCAACGTATTATCCATTGAAATCTTTGTTCAGCTTGTGGGATCCACATCCTCTCCTCGAAGAGAATCTGGAGGCGAGGTGGCGCCCCATACAAATGGGTGACACCTGGGGGTCGGATTAATCCAACCCCTCCATCTGAGCCGACACCCACTGTCGGCTCAGCTTGTCGGCTCGGAGTTGGCTCGGATGGAGGGGTCGGATTAATTTGACCCCAGGTGTCGCCCATCTGTATGGGGCGTCACCTCTCCTCCAGATTCTCTTGGAGGAAAGGAATTGAATCCCAGCTTGCGAACCCTCTTGATTGAGTGTCTGCACTTTATTGGTTTGACAATTTAAACATAGCCTAATAGAATCACATATTCAAAACCACTCGTCTTTCATTAGAAGTTTGCAAAATTTGCAGAGAATCCATTAACGAGATGCTGCTATTTGCAATTACCATCGGAACCGCTATAACTAACCAAAGCATCCATCGCAATGCTTCAATATCTCCCGTTGAATTCATGCAGAGGATAAGGGAGATGGAAAGAATGGGTTGGTCTTGCCAAGCCCCGAGTTTCATAGACTGAATTGTTTTGTTTTGTTTGCTCTTTAGAGGGGTTTGGTGGTTAGCATTTGTGTGGAAGATAGAGCAAAGGATTGCTTCTCTCTTTCGGCATTTTGAGCAATTCTCTAGTGAATCGAGGGTGCATCATAGATGATGTGGATCAGCATCTACCATCATATCTCCAAGATCAAGACACTTGTATCAAGAACTGTTTGATTCACGAAAACGTAGATGCAAGGAAAGACAGGTGTGGTTATTCGGAGGAACTTAATTTATAGTTGTCTGATTCATAAAAATAATGGTGGGTTAGATAAAGAAGAAGAAGAAGAAGAACAATGAAAAGAAGAAAGAAGAAAGAAGGAAGAACAACAATGAAAAGAAGAAGAAGAAGAAGAAGAACAATGAAAAGAAGAAAAGAGAAAGAAGAAGGAAGAAGAAATAAGAAAGAAGAAAGAAGAACTTACCAAAAAAAAAAAAAAAAAGAAGAAAGAAGAAAGAAGAAGAAGAAAGAGGCCAATCCGATCCTCAACCTATTTTGCTTGTAAATGCAATAAGGTAAATTTGTCTTTAAAGTTTTTTCTTTTTACTTAACACTATTAAAAATTGGGGTATGGTTGTAATTGATGTGAACTTTAAGGGAAGTAATTTATCCAAAAAAAAAAAAATTCAAGATAATAGGTGTATTTGGACTTAAGTCTATGGGTGGTACTAGTGATTTTCCCTATATTTTTTGTTTTTGTGCTAGATAGGAGGATTTCAATGGATGGAGTTTGATACGGGATTGGTCTGAAATCAATTCTGTCTTCTATGAATTTTCTCTAGTAGATTGGGTTTGCAACCCTTGCCAACTTAGGTTTTCTGCACGGGAGGCCAATCCAATCCCTCAATTGCTACATTATGACGTTGATGAGGCTATAATATCATGTAGATCAATGGATACTGCGAAGGGAGTCCGGTAAAGCAAAGCCGATCATTAAATTGTTAAGGCATCAATGGTTGGGAGTTTAATCTCACATCGACTACCAAATAGTCTTCAGTCCTTTATACATTTAGGAGTTCTTCCACCTACTAGTTCAAACTTTTAGTATAGAAACTTTATATGGTATCAAATTGGGTTTTCACCATCTCTAGTACGTACTATCACACATGTGGAAGAATATTGGGAGTTTAATCTCACACTGACTACCAAATAGTCTCCGGCCCCTTTATACATTTGAGTGTCCCTCCACCTACTATTTAGATCTTTTAAAATAAAAACTTATGAATAAATTCGTGACTTTCAAACATTTTTGGTTGCCAAAGTCCATTTTGTGTTTACACGTAAAACATTGTAGCCTCCTATCTCTATTATTTTACTAATATAAGTAACATTCAGGAGTTACCACATTTACCACCAAAAAAAAATTTAAATAATATATCTACGTGACTCCAATCATATCACAGGTTAATTTATAAAAAAAAAAAAAATTAAAAAAAGGGTAAAATAGCAGTGTGTATTCTTTTTGGGGTCTTCTGGATTTGAGCTGGTTTGGGGTAAAATGGATTTCGATTTCTGTGGTTCTTTTCAAGCTCTCTGTTTCCTCAATTTGTAGAAAGAGGAAAATGGAATTTTGGTATATGATTATTACTCATTCATTCTAACCCAACAAATGTTAGTGAGGGTAAAAACGTTATAATGAATTGGACTGTTTCAATGGCTTTAGTGATATGAAAGATTACCCTTATTTTAAAAAGATGGTTCCATAGGCATGTTGGGTTTGGTGTCTTGTATTATGTGGGTCTACGCCGTTATAAGGGTAGTACTTGTATTAGGGTATGAGTCTATTACATGTACGGGGGTAAACTTATAATTGCAGTGGAATTAGGGTGTGTAGGTTTCCCTATAAATTGTCTCTGTGTGGGAAAACCTAGGTAAGGCGACAAGGGCTGTAGAGGATTCTCCTCTGACAGTGGAGAGCTGGAACGCTGTAAGACTGACAAATGAGATAGGCCTATCAAGTAGAGAATTTTATAGACTGTTCTTGGGAATAGAAGAAAGTCACTCTTTTCTCTGGTGGACGTAGGCATCCCACGATGGGGTGTTGAACCACGTTAATATTAGTGTTTTTCTTCTTGTTTGTTTGCGTCTCCCATTCCTAACAAATGGTATCAAAGCCAGGTTTTGGCAGATCGGTAAGTGATTTGAGAGAAGAAGGGAGCTACGTGGTAGATATGAAAAAGAAAAAGAAAAAAAAAAGTTTGTGTAGGATCTACTCTAGTGGTTTGCAAAGCTTGCGGTAAGCTGAGGGAGACAAGTGCTCAGAGGATGATTGCAGAAGGTGCAGGGATATCCAAAGGTGCCGCCGGGAGGAGCTGCAGATGCGTTTGGGAGTTTGGTTTATAGCATGTGATATCATTGCATGTGGGCAATGCTAAGAACCAAATCGCGGTGGTGGATCAGGGTGCTTCCAGTAGCAGGGCACCGCATGATTCAGAAAGTTGGTCAACGTTTCATGAAGGTGTGTCCGATGAGTCAGCAACCATGGCGATGAGGTATGGTTCAGCGGTGGCCGTAGAAAATTCAGAGGCGATGGCAGTGGCAAAGCAGACAATCCCGACTAAGGCTACGACAATGTCGCTGGTGATCATCGAACGATCTTTTACATCAGCGGCAGTTTTTTGGGTCTGGTGTGGGAGATTCAGGGACCCTCACCGTGAGTCTGTCGTCGGATGTGAGAGTTTCGTCGAGAATAGAAGATGTGCGTCGGGGTGGTTCAGACTGGAACAGGGTACCCACTACTGGTTTTGAAGAGAGAGGAGGACCATCGGCAGAGGCGACATCATCTGTGGGTGACTCAGAGGGCGGCAAAGTTGTGTACAGATCTGGTAGAACAGATCTAATGACGATTGTTGGTTCCGATGACAAGCAGGTTCAGGAGTTGGGTTATCTAAACTTGGAGTCATCGCAAAGAACTGGCGGTGATGCCATGGTGAACGTGCAGTGGGAATCATCTGTAGTGTTCACGACGAGGTGAAGATTTTTTTTTACCAAAAGAGCAGAGCTTCACCACCGTTCTGGAATTGTCATAGGCAAGACGATGGTGATAGGAAGATGGGTTTGGTAAGAAAAAAAAAAAACAACAACAAAGTGTACACTTTATAGGTTTTTTTTTTTTTTTTCTTTTGGGGATTCCATGCGCAGTTTTGGGAGAAAAAAAAAGTGTAATGATTACATTTACAGTGTGGTTTTTCTTTTTAAAGTTTTTTTTTTGGTTTCCACCGAATATCTTTGAGAGAAAAAAAAAGGAGAGAGAGATAGTAAGTGGATCGAGGGACTTCCATTATGAAAGTAGTATCTAAAATTGCTGTTTCTGAGAAAGATTGATGTAGATTCAGTGATCTAGACCTGCGGGGGTTACTCAATATGATTCAATTCGGTATGGTAGTGGATCTGCAAGGGAATCTGGTAGGCCTCGAATGGTGGTGGAACAACTACATCAGGTGGTATCGCACCTAGGTATTGGTGGTGGTCTTGGTGGTAATCGAGCAGATGGTCAGCGACGACTAGGAGACCTTGATCGGATTGATAGGGTGATGGTAGTTGTTCGTGGATCTGGTCAGATCCGATTTTGGATCTGACGACGGGATTGAATCCCAACACGGTGCGCATCATGGTCAGTGGATGCTGTATAGTGGGATAAAGGAATACTGGCGGGCTGGGACGAGGAGTCGGATCTCTAGGTCTGCATTGGAGGTGCAGAGGTGAGAGGCTTGGGTTCCAGGTGCAATTGGAGTTGCAGAGGGTTGGGATGAGGAGTCGGTTCTCAAGGTCTGCATTGGAGGTGCAGAGGTGAGAGTTTTGGGTTCCAAGTGCAATTGGAGTTGCAGAGGACTGTGAGTGACGGTGATCTTTCCGGTGATGCTGCAGTAGTGGAAGAGACGGAGTCATAACGTACGGTGGTGAGCTGTAAAGGACACTTGGACGGGGTGTGGGCTATGCTGGTTTGGGTGTAGCGGTTTGGCAGAGAGGTTTACAGAATCAACATCAACGGGTTTTCTTCAAGGTGGTTTGCAGAATCCAAGCCAGGTGGAGATTTGTTGGGTTTGGCGTCTTGTATTTTGTGGGATGTCTACATCCACCAGAGAAAAGAGTGACTTTCTTCTATTCCCAAGAACAGTCTACATAATTCTCTACCTGACAGGCATATCTCATCTGTCAGCCTTACAACGTTCCATCTCTCCACTGTCAGAGGAGAATCCTCTACAGCCCTTGTAGCCTTACCTAGGTTTTTCCACACAGACAATTTATAGGGAAACCTAGAAACCCTAATCCCACCATAATTATAAGTTTCTCTCCGTACATGTAATAGACCCATACCCTAATACAAGTACTACCCTTATAACTGCGTGGACCCCACAGAATACAAGACACCAAACCCAACAAGAAGAAAACATAGCTTATAAATCACTTTGTAGTTATAAAATTTAGGAGAAAGTTGGAAATGAGGGGACATAATCATAAATGAGTAATATTCTTAATCTAATATGGTTACTCTCATAGTTGTAAATGAATAATCAAAAATCTAGACCTGATTCAAATTCACATTCGTTTAGGGGAGTCCGAATTCGAACAATCAGATTCGAATTCAAATTCAGGTAGTAGGGGTCGGATTCGGATATCAGTCAAATAGCTAGGATTATATCTGCTCCGTTTAGTCTAGTGTTAAGATGCATAAAACCTTAGGTTTTTAGAGTGTTAAGATGCATATCATCTTAATGTTTATATAGTCATTTACGGTTTCATCTCTTATTTTCTTATGGTAAGCTATATATTTGTTTTAAACTAAAATTTTCTCTTTTTCCATGCAATTTGTATTCTAATTCAATTTTTCAGATTCAAATTGGATTTTAACAGGATATCCAATTAAATTTTGAATTCGGATTCAAATTTGGTTTTTATACATCCGTCAAAGTTCGGATAGGGTAGTTGGTAAACGGATATGGATTTGGATTCGGACTCTAATGGTGATGTATCCAATTCGAATTCAATCCATTTACATCTATTCCTGCATACTAATCTAATCCTGCTAGATCATAATCTAACCCCACTGACCACCTAGGGTGAAATATTGCTCTTCACCACGGATGACAAAAATCTAAGTCCGAAATTTATTCTGTATTCTTTTGTAATTTTTCCATTTTTTGACCTAAAAGTATAATAGTGAATAGTTGGTTTTCAAAAATGATATGCAGTAAGATGGGGATAGATTCATCAATGATTGACCAATATACTATAAAAGATAATGTAAATCCCTCTAACATGCAATTAACCATAGTGACATTAGTGCCATTCTACATGCAATCAATCAACACGGGGCATAGGACCATATCATTGTTGAATCAGATTCAAAATAGGCGAGCAAAGCAGGACCATATCTTATTTAGTAGACTGCTCCTTCAATTTCTGAAAACAGCAGCATTATTATAGTAGTACACTTAGCAAATAGAGCTCCTCTTACAAAATTACCACAGGAAGGGGAATGAATGCCATTGACTTGCTCAATAGAAGGGCAATATAGGGTTTTGAAAAGCTAGGGGAGAAAAAAAAAGTGAAATTTTGTTTTCTATGAGGAACTAGAAAAAAAAAGTTCTAATAGAGGAGTTTGAGTAATTATAAGTCAAGTACAAAAAACAGACAGAAAACTTTCCTCATTTAAAATTCAAACTCAGATGTCTGGCAGATCCAGTCTAACTTCTTTGGATGTGTGAGGGAGCCCCGAAGACGAGGTGTAGAACACACACAAACACACACAGGAGATTGGGGGAGAGACAGCATTCGCATTTGCATTCAAATGCCTTTTCATGCAGTTTCAAGATATCATTTTAAACTTTTTTTTTGCAAATCAAGCAGCAATAATACATTACCTCACCAGACTGCCATCATATCCATAATGCCTTCACCTAATTCTCATCTTCATCCTTGACTAGATCATTATCATCATCACTATCCATAATCTCAGTTTAAATGCAAAAACACAACCAGCAAGAACCTCAAAGAAAAACAACAAAGCCACCGTGCATATCACATAAGTGCGAATTTGCAAATCCCAAAAGCAAAATGTTGCAGAGTCAGGATCCTCCTTGATAAAAATGTGTCAGGGATCACCTTACTGCAGCTCTGTCAGTCATGGAGGAATGATAACTGTTGCTTCTCTATTTTCTATATGAAGTATAAACATTATCGTACTGACTCACCTCATTTGGAATAGCCGAAGCTCCAAGCCCCAATCGTCCTGAGCCTTTGTGTTCTGGTTTCTGTTTTATGCTCCCATCAGCGAAAGTTCCTGCCTCAGTGTCCACCTGCAAATTTGGGGGAGGGGGTATGCAAGCCCCTCCCTTGCGAACAGGAGGCTCTCTTTCATACTCATCATAATCATCATTTGAATCAGATGGTGGGTTCATTGGCCCTTCAGATGGGTTAACCTCTCTAATCTCTTTGAAAAACCTTGAGACTCGCTCCAAAATTTCTGAAGGAGATATGATGGATGGAGGGATCACAGTAGGGATGTCCAAAGGGCTCATTGGAGAGTAGGGCACCCCACTTCCAATCTGCATCTTCTTCACCATTCCAGGAATAAGACCAGGAGGGAAGAGAGGATAAGGTGGTAGTTTTTCTCCAACATTAGCTGTTGAAGTTGGCAACAAATTCAGAGGTAGTGGTTGATTTGATGGTTGAACAGATATTGGCAAAGAGCCCATCAGAGGAATGGTCATGACTGATGAGTAAATGCCAGCTGGAACTGTGCTAGTAAGATATTGCTGAGTTGTTGGTGGTGCAAATTGGGAACTTTGCATGGATGATGGCATGGTTGTAGTAGAAGCTTGTTTATCAGCTTGCTCCTGATCTAGGGAACCTAGAACAGAACCTTTTTGCTTGTCAGGTTACCATTGGGAAAGATCTTGCATTTGATGTGGAAACCCTGCAGAAAAAAGTCAAACAAGTAAAAGATTTGGCAGGACAAACTTTTTACTCCCTTGCATGAAAATTCAAAAAAAAAAAAAAATTGAAGCAGCATAGCATATCTGTATGTATTTGCCCGCATTTTTTTTTTGGATAGGTAGATCCCAAGGAGAGTTGAACTCATCGCCTCTTTGAGGTGTTGGTCTTTACCAACTGAGCCACTAGCCACCCACCTTAGGGTATGTATTTGCCCATATTATTGGGGTGGGGGTGGGGGGGGGGGGAGAGAGAGAGAGAGAGAGAGAGAGAGAGAGAGAAAGAGGTCAACTACTGATGCTGTTAGAGGGGTCTGCAGAAATAGCAGACTCATTTGGAAGTCCAAAAAACGAACTACTTGGTGGCCCATTCAACATCTCACTCTCAAGGCCATAAAGAGTCTCAGGGTCATAAACTTCCTTTAAAGCCCAGAATTGTAAAATTTTCTGCAGCCGAGACTGATTTGCCTCTTTATTATGAGGATTGTGGTAAACCCTTGCAAGCATTGTCCCTATAACGGCTTTGAAGGCAAGGCCTTGTTATCAAGATCACAAGGATTAATCCGCGGCTGCAAGCTGAAATTTTTTAAGAAGTTAAGATTAAGGGATATACCGATTACATTTATTAGAATCACATATTACAAGTATATGTAGTGAGCATACTCTTATCAGATCACTCTAAACCCATAAACATACTCCCAGTGCCCTCTACAAAAACTACAATATTACAATGACAAGAATCTCAAAATCTAACATCGTAAATCCCAAGAAAAAAGCCAAAAAAGAATGTTAACCACATCATCCATTATTTCTGGAAAATTTTAGCAATTTGAGTCAGAATACCATAGGCAGGGGAAGGTTCAAACTTCTGGAAGGCAATTGAGTTGTTGGATCGTAAGGAAATCAGGTTTCAAGCTGGAAGCCAAGCCAACTGGTTTGTTTTTTGAAAGTAAGATAGCTATGACCTTGTTCTTACTTCTTACATTCACGAATAAATACAATTAAGCTATGAGACAGTGTCCAATGTCAGTTGACTAGCATACCTCAAGAATTTTGAAAGTGTTCCCAATTGAGAAGCTAATGTGAAGGTACATCAATAAGCATCCAAGAATGGTAGGGACTCTACTATTTTTTTAGCATAAAAAATGTCTTCACTCATCATCAAGTGGTACTCTCCCTCTTCAGAGACCCACCAAAAGCTTCAGCAATTCCAAGATCAATAGTACTTGCATGATTTTCTTGACCTATGAGGATTTAGGATACTTTCTAAATTGAGATGGAATTCAAGCACTGGGCTAAGTTCTCTTTTTCAACTTCAAGGTTACTTGTCGGAGATCCAGCAACCCTCACGGTTGCTGTTGCAGATTGTAAAACAGACAGACAGCCTAATGTCACAAGCCCACCTATTATTGTTTTTTTTTTGTGGGACAGTTGCACATAACCAATTGAAATTGAAAAGGTAACTCCCTGTAGGCTAATAGGGCTCCAGGCTAGAATTGTTAGGGGCAGACTCTAACCACTAACTAGAATTGCATTGATACAATTCGTTTAGGAAAGGGATGAATTACTTGATGGAATTCAAGGAGATGCCAGAGAATATAACAAATTTGGGATGAACAACTACCACAAACATTCAAGGAGGCAACTTATGCCTAGCAAAACTTTGGCACATTGCAGAACCAATCTCCCGTTCATGTATTCAAGTGTCTACACATTTCAAGGTTTAGAGAAAGCTTTTGTCTTAGTTCCCAGAGAATAAAGTGTACAGTTTACCTACAGAGGAGATACATATGAATCATATAATGCAAGTAGCATAACGAAGAAGTTAGATGAAAGAAATCATGTATAGATGGACTACGACCTAATAGAACTATATGTACATAAAGTAGGATTGGATTTAGGTAACAGAGTGATAATATCATCATATTTGTCTTATTTAGCCTAATTTCATTAATGGTATCAAAATTTTACTTCCTTTACCAAATAAATGGATGGATAAACAACAACAAAGTCTTATCCCAACTAAACAGATATACAACATTATCTTGAAATTAAATGTCACAAGAAATTAATAAGATATCCACGGTTCGGAATAGTTTTAAGTTGATAGGATGTTTCAATGTTTAGGCTGCAATAGCTCAAAAAATCTTTAAAAAAAAAAAGCCACTACCAACTTTGTACAGCTCCTATAAGCTAATAACCAATTTACATAAGCCAATATGCAAAGGAGCTTGTTCAAAAATTTCATTTGTATGAACCAAAAGATAAGAGGAAAATATAGGAAAATGAGCCAAATTATAAGCACCTCACTTCCATAACTCCTGACTTACGTTTTCAAACCTAAAGGTGTCCCTGGACAGTAGGTTCTTGACAATTTGATCTAATATTGCTTCAAAACCATTGTTTGACCAATGCATATCACATAACTAGTCCAACAACTAGTGAAAAACTAGCCATGTCTTGACTAGACTAAAAAACGAAATCTACATCTACTAGATCTTTTGAGGACAAATAAAAGCAAATATCCACCATTGAGGTTGGCTTGTAACATGTTTGACCAAAAGCCAAGTTTCTGGTCTGGTCCCCTTAACTGACTGAGTTGACATCTTGCACAGGTTGCAGGACATTATTCTTGATGCTCAAGCTTTCAGCATTAAAATTTAAAATATTACCCCCCCCAAACACCCCACGTAGGTACAGATTTGGCCAAGTAGGTACAGATTTCATATAGTTTTGATAGCTTGGAGGAGGCTCCCATCCATGGATAAATCAAAAGGACAAAACATAAAAAGAATCTTCTATCCTCTGCAGACATCCAACAATAAACTAAATGCAGAAACTATTATCAATATTGTCACACCCCAATTCTGCACTATTCAGAATGGTGTGATGAACCACTAATAAACCAACGGTTCAAACAGGATCTCTAATAGGCTGTGTCCTTGTTAAAATAAACCATACACATCCACAACCATAATCAAAATAAATACACAATAGCGGAAGTCTTAATATTAAATGAACTGAGGAATCTAACTGTGATAATCATAAATAAAATATCAAATTATATTGTATTAACCGAGACATAAGTAAATAAAATATCAAATTACATTTCCTTAATAATTCAAATAAAAATCTAATAAAAAATGCATGAGTTGCACTCGCATGAGTAGTCATGCGTCTCCACTATGTCTTCAGCCTCCATCGCAGTCACGTGTCCGTACACAGAAGCATTCATATAATCTTCCACAGTGGTACCTGCATCATCAATTAAAAATATTTGACGTCGAAAGGGTGAGCACACATCATGGCTCAGTGAACAAACAAAACAATGCAATAAACATATGCATGCAAAAAATGCAACAAACATATGCATGCATTCAATTCATAACTGTGGTATGATTTATAGTTTGCAATGTGCTATAGAAAGGTTCGGAGGCCGTCTCACCTCTATATACGAGTGTGTGAAGCCGCCCAATGAAAACGGCACTGTCGACCCCACATGCACCCACTATGGCACAATATACCCCAATGAATATGGCATTGAAGTACCGGTTGATACCATACCAACACGTAAGCCTCTGTTGGCGAGGGCTTGCAAACTGGGCTCGCAACTAACCAATCCTAATGGAAAACAGTGTATCCAAGGCCTCACCTCAGCATCCCTCAATACGTCCATAGAGATAGAGCTAAGGCCCCCCGGCAGAGTCGAAGACTACACGGTCCGAGACCACCTCCCCTGATGCCCTACGACGTAATAGTTCTGCTAAGGTAATGGCGATACGACGATGTTAGTGGACAAGACTTACATAGAGCTATGACACAATATACCCAATAAAAACGACATTGAAATACCGGTTGATATCATCCCCTATCCGCATCATGTACACCACCATTTGCTTAGTGGACATGACTTGAGTAGAACTATGTCACAATATACCCCAATGAAAACGACATTGAAGTACCGGTTGATACCATCCCCTACCCGCACCATGTACACCAGCCAAACACAAACATTCACATGCCTATTCTTATCATCATCATCATCATCATCATGTTATAAACAATGAAATTAAATATGCATGAACAGTAATAATAGAAATATTGGATGACATGTTGAATGCACATTACAAGCATACACGCATAGAATCAATCATGACATTGGACTCAAGAAATAAAAATAGTTTATTATTAGTCAATTAGTTTAGGTCTTGTTCCCTCACCTTTGCTTGAGTGTAGATCATCTTTCAAGCTTTAAGAATCACTTTAATATCAATAGGAGAACCTAACAAGTCGATAGATTTTAGTTAGAAGTCATTCCGGTAATTTTAAACTTGCTGTTAAGCGAGGGTCACAGGGTGGGTCGCAGGTAGGGTAGCAGTTTACTACGACCCCCAGGGTAGAGTCGATGCCAGGGTCGGATGTTCCATCTACCCTGGGTGCGACCACCCCATCCCTGGACTTCCCGAATGCTGGGGATCGATCCTGTGGTCTGGTAGGGTCGTTCTCAATCGACCCCACGTGCGACCCCCCGTGGTTTGAGTGGAGAATTTCATTCTACAGTCCATTCTTTCATGTTTGGGTCCTATGGCTTACTTCCACAATCCATTTTATGCTTGTTCTATGGTTTAAAACTCTAGGTTTCTTCCTTACTTTGCCTACCATGATTCCTCCATGGATTTCATTGAAATCATCCCATGGATGGATGATTTGGGTTTCTCCTAGACCATACCCTCTTCATGAACTATTCTAAGGTCCTAGATCATCAATGGAAACGTGCCCATACCTTAGGTTTTGCTGAGATTCAGAGGTTTCTCTGAATTCTTCACTTTAGTCTTCTTCTCCAACTTTCCTTCTCTTCTCCTTCTCTTCTCTTTCTCTCACTTTCAATTAAGGTTTCAAAAGGAGTGAAAGAGGCATAGGGACGTCCTATTTATAGAGTAGAATCTCTCAAAATAAGTCCCATTGAGATTAGGAAGGGTCCCAATTGAAATTAGGAAAGTTTCCTAATTTACGGTTTCTATCGGCAAAGAGGGGGTCGATGAGGGGGTCGGAGATCCCGTCGACCCTCAGTTCTGAATTGTCCGACCCCCAGTTAAAATATCAGGGGTCTGACTTTTTAATGAGGGGGGGGGGGTCGACCCTGCCTATCTGGGTGTGCGACCCTGCCCTCTATTTTACTATTTTTGGGTCAGTTTAATACCTGGTTTCGCTATTTCCTTCACACACTTGGTCCATTTGGCTCGACCATGATAGGTAGATCTGGTACAAGGTGGTAAGACCGGTTAGTTCGATACGAGTCTTACAAATATAATGTTTAATCATGCAACAATCACTCCATGTTAGATTTTCATGTGTCCTAAACGGCTACACCTACAGCAGAACATGCCCAAGACTCACAATTGGTAAGAAAAGAAAGATAAAACATATATAATATGACATGCAAAAAATTATATTAGAACTTACAGGTAAATAATACTGCTATTTTCCAAAATAATAAGGAAAATTTAAGAAAGACAAAAAACATTTCAATAGATAAGGCACTAAGAGAAGTACAAATAATTTAAATGTAATAAAAGGACTGAAAGGGGGACTTACAAAAAAAATGGTAGAGCCAATTCAAATATAAGAAGTAAATTCTTCATGAAGAGAAATCAAAATTTTGCTTCAGATAAATTTAGCATTCGAGAGGCAGCTGTCAAAAAGAATGTCATTGGCAAGGTAAATAATATGCAACTGTCTCTCAAAATCATCAAGAGCAAGCACCCTGTCTTTGAGAACATCTGCCAGAGCTGGTGCAAATGTGACCTTTGCATAAACCACATCTTGGCACCCTTAATTGATTCTTTTGTACCAGAGAGATTGTTGAGGACATTATTGAGCTCAGCCCCTACATCAGAAGGAAGTGGTTCAGAGAGACCCTTGAAGGAATGAGGGCCCATAAGATGTTGAGGATGCTGCTGCTGCTGATCATAAAATGGAGGAAAAGAATGGTGGTGCAATTGAGGAGCCCCCAACATGGAAGCAGAAGCTACAGTAGCAGCAGCTGGGGCATTCAAGAAATGAGGGTTTAGGGGAGCTGGATTCATCATGGGGTTAGGAGGCATGAACGGTATGGAGGATGGATGGAAGGGAAGGTTGAAAGGAGCACCAGAGGGATGTAAAGATAACCAAAGTTTGTAATGGTAGTAATCATGACCCTCAGCTCCAAAAAGGAAACTATAAGCAGGATTGTCCTTCTGCTTCTCACGTATCATGGCTTCAAATTCAAGGCCATTTTTGGCAGCATATTCAACAAGCTTATCAATGCATTTGTGGAGCTCAAGATCAGAAGGGGGAGCAATGGGAGGTGGGGCAGAATCAAATGCGCCGAGGTATGGTGAAGGAACATGGTGAGGGGGTATATGAGATGGAAAGACTGGTGGTGGTTGTTGCTGCTGTCGGAGATGCAGTGGATGGGAAGGGTGGTGAGGATGGGAGTGAAATTGCTGTTGTTGTGGCTGCTACAAATGGGGATGGAAAGGGAACTGTTGAAGAGAAGGATGTGGGGGCAGAAGAGAAGGGCCATGCATTTGTTGAGGATATTGTTGATGTTGTGGATGAAACCCAAACGGTTGTTGCTGTTGGATGTTGGCTGCTTGTTGTTGCTGCTGTTGAGTGAAGGCCATAGCTTCTGTCGTTGCATAGTCGTGAGCCTGCCGGTCCATCTCCTCTACAGATGGAATGGCTGAGGGAAAAAAAAAAGTGGATTAAAGGAACCTTTTTAATATGCTTAAGAAATTTACATAGAAAAAGGAGAGTAAAAGCAATAAACAACAACAACAACAAAGCCTTATCCCAACTAAATGGGGTCGGTTACATGGATTCTTTATCCTTCAAATAGCTCTGTTTGAGGTCATACCTGAAACAAGGCCTAAGCTATGCCACTCTTTCCTCATCACCTCACCTAGAATCATCTTACGTCAGTCCCTAAATCTTTTATATCCTTCGATCTGAATCAAATCACTCCTCCATAGTAGAGCATCTAAAGTCCTCCGTTAAACATGGCCATACCATTTCAAACGACTGTCTCGAAGCTTATCATATATCGACGTTATTCCCAACTCAGCTCTAATACAATCATTCCTTACCTTATCCTATCTAGTTTGCCACACATCCATCTCAACATCCTCTAATACAATCATTCCTTACCTTATCCTATCTGGTTTGCTACATATCCATCTCAACATCCTCATCACAGCTACACTAAGTTTATTTATATGATGCTTCTAACTACCCAACATTCCACGCCATACATCATAGCCGATCTAATGATTGTCCTACAAAATTTTCCTTTAAGTTTTGCAGGAATACGCCGATCACAAAAATTATCAATGGAATAACGATTTTCAAGAACTAAATGAACATGACTACGTTTTGATACCAAATAATAGGGATCAGTTCCCATAAACACGATCACACCACATTTTGGAAGTTCCTCCCTACTTCATTTACTTGCCCCTTATTTTAAGAGCAACGTCCTTTTTGACTGCCTCATTTTATAGCATAGCCGATATTGTAGCTGTTTTACAGAGTATTATACTTTCGTTAGGAATCCGCACTTGGGAAGCTCCTAATTTGTTATTAAACCAATAAAACGGAAAAGATCCTTCCAGAGTATCTAATAAATCATCAATATTAACCCCTGCATTCTTATTTTCACTGAAATGGCACTCCAAAATCTCAGCCACTCCATATCATACATGGTTGAGATGATTCATAGGGAAAAAAGAAAGAGATTAAATGTTCAAATACAGTTTGGAAACATATAAAAAGATACGTCTAGCCTACAATTCAAATCATAACAATGATTATACTTCAAAAACAACAGAAATTCCAATTTTCAATAGAAACAATCCAATTCATACTTTCTATAGGTAGCACTACAGTATACAGTAATACAGGGATTGATCAGATCAGGTCATAGAGAATTAAAAAAAATAAATTTAAAAAGGGTTATTGTACACTACGAACCTTGAAGCTGTTGAAATCAAATAATGCCAAGAGTGAGTGAATATGTATGCCAATGTTCTGGTCAACTCGGCTTTTGAATGTAATAAGAACTAAAAAGTAAAGCAATAGAGCAGCTTCGTTACAACAGCCAAATGGTTTGGCCAATTCATGATTTAATATGAAAATACTAAAGGGTAAATGGTTTTCCCTGAGACTGGCGGTCTAGCAGATGATGTTACTAGTTCCTAAGTGAATACTCTGATTCAATGCAGATTTATTAGGGTGGAAAAAAAAAACTTATATACATCTTAGAAAATCTCTTCAATACACTTTCCACTATGAAAAATTACAAGATGAAGTGCCAAGCAATCTCATCGCTAAAAAAATAACATGAAAAAAAATAAATCTTTCGAGGTTTGCATACATTACAGTCAATCCATGTCAGGTAGGTAATGAATCTCACCTTTCATTGCGACGGAACTGGAGCACAAAGAACTCGACATAATAAGAGGCAATATTCAGACTGACCTTTCTACGTAATAGCTAATCCAGAATTGTTTTTCACCTCTGTAGATACCGAAACAATGGAATATGCATCAAATCCCATTCATTGTTCTCCCTAGGCCCATAACTGGAATAGCTTCGAATATAAAGAACACCAGAATATTGGGTTTTCTAATCATCATGCCTCTAAAAACCCTAAATACGTACCTAAGGATGCTCAGCATGCGAAGATTGAAATGCTTTCAAGCAGAAGCAGGTCAACGATTCAGAAGCTCCCCCTTCGACAAGCTATGATGAAATTGAGTACGCCTCTTATGACAGACCAAGTAAATTATTGTATGGCAGTGCATCCTTTAAACTCTTGATATCTCATGTTACCAAAGCTTGTTGCATCATTCATTTGTGTTCATATGCTATGCTGTCCAGCAAAGATAGAATGTTCCGAGTGTTAAAATTGGTTGTTGATTATTGCTTTGCTGATGGAGCATCAATTTCAGTCGTGGCTACACAAGTTCTTGTCGGTTTGATTGATCCAGCTTCATTATTCAGGTGAGTGATCTTGACCGCACCTTTCAGTTCTAGGTTTTGGATGTTTTTGTGGATTTTCAATCTGAGATGGTTTTGGCCCTAATGTTGAATGCTGATCACCAGCTTGTTGTACTTGAATTTCTCATTAATCTGAGATGGATTTTGCTATGCTTTTAATGTGTGTCAAATCTGGTTTGGGTTTGTTCCCCTTTCTTTCTATTTTTTTTATATAAATACTGTCTTCTCCTCTCAAACCAGCTTCAGTTACAGGAATGAGAGTTCCATTTTCTTTTCTTTGTTGCTTATTCTAGGCAGATTTAGGTTTTGTCTCTCCTTGGAACGAAAAAAAAAAGAAAAAATTGTTTTCATTATTTGGTTCTAGAGAGAGGTCTCGGTCAGAGTGCAAGTTGTTCTTGTTTTGTTTCTTTATCTTTTGTACAAAAGCATGATATAAATCTGATTTAGGTTGCATTGAGTTCTTTTTAATAATTAAACCTGGTTCGGTGGAATGAACAAGTTTATTAGCTTGTATGGTAAAAATCTGGTTCAGTAGATTGAATCGACTTATTGGTTTGTATGTTCAAATCTGGTTTGGTCTTATGCCTTTATTAGATCATGGTTTATGTTAAGACCATTCTAGATGCTTGACCTATGTCCTCAGATTTGGTTGAACCACATAGTGGGTTTGATTTATTTGCACTAGGCTGGTTCAATACTATGATAGGGCAGGCTTAATTGCATTGGCTTGGTTCAGTCCTCTAATAGGTTTGGCTTAAATGGGTTGATTTGGTTAAGCTCCATAATGGGCTTGGTGTAATTGTTACGGGTCTGGTTTGATTGATTTATACCATAGGCTTAGACTCAATTCAGCCCATAACACTAGGTTCAACCAATGTACTTGGTTTGGTTTTAAAGTACTTAGCTTGGTTTAAAGTACTTGGTTTTGGTTTGATTGCTGGCTTCGATCATATGCTTGACTGACTTCCTCATGCGTTTAATTTGACATGATTACAGGCTGACTTCCTCTCGCTTCATGTCCCCTCCCCCACTGGTGTGAAACTTTAGGGTGACTCTGATGAGTCCATTCTTGTTGGGATTCTCAAATCCTATGCTAATTGGTGTGGGCCCTGCCTAGATCATGGGCCCGCCCAACCATTAGCATTGGTCTCAAAAATTGTTTCCCCTTTTTTTAAAGAGAAAAATACAAAATATATATATATATATATATATATATATATATATATATATATATATATATATATATATATATAAAATTGTGTTGTGTCTTCATGTGTTAGGCGACGGTAGGGAACATGTTGATCTCCAATCTAGCTATTACTTAGTTTTGTCTTTGGCCTTAGGCCAATCATTTCCCATGTTTGGGAATCGATGTGCGGACCAATCATTTTCAAAATCTTGAGTGATGCCTTGTCGAGTGGAAGGAAGTTGAGGTCCGAGTACCTCTTGAGTGATGCCTTGCCGAGTGCGGGGAGCTGAGGTCCGAGTACCTCTGAGATCCGAGTACCTCTTGAGTGATGCCTTGCCAAGTGCGGGGAGCTGAGGTTCGAGTACCTCTGAGGTCCGAGCACCTCTTGAGTGATGCCATGTGGGGTCCAGTAGCCCGTTAACTGTTGGGAACTAAGTTTGACCTGATTCTCTAAAGAGATACGTAGGCAGCGGGAAGTGGAGAACTTTGAGTAGTTCACCCTTCGCGCACGGTCACACGTGCTTCCTTTGTCAAGGGAGCACCTCATACACAACCACAACCACAACCACAACCACAATCCTGCACGAACTACGTTTGGCCTGATTCCCGCCGCACAGGGATACGTAGGCGGCTTGATCTCGAGCTCGGTCATCCATTATCTGTTGTATTTTCTATGTTATTTATTCTTTTAATTCATTATTTGTTTATTCATGATTATTTCATTTTTTTTATCCATTCATTTGTTCATTGATCCATTTATTGTCTGTTGACTTGTATTTTATTTTTCAAGTCTATGTGGCGGCACCCTAAGTTAGAACAACTTAGAAACTTGGTCTAGGGTTCCCCATTTGCCTAGTTAGGCTAAATTGAACGACCTGAACATACATAAGTTTTAAGAATGTAGGAAATGATAGGACAGAAGGAGACCAGTCCATTGACCGGACGAGTTGGGTGCCTAACACCTTCCCAATTCGTAACTTGACACTTACCCTTCTTTGTTAAGACTATAGAAGCCAATCCATTGAGCATGAGTCATAGTGTCTTTCCAAGTGAGAGACCATTTATAGGTCCTAGACCTTATCTAGGTGGCGACTCCATATTTTCACCGTCTATTGGCATGGATGGATAAAAGTAACCAAGGCGAGAGCCTAATTTTGATTTTGTGAAGGATCATATGAAAATCCATTATCCTCACAATTATATATTATTATACTAAGTATTATATCATATATGATATATAGTATAGGATATATATATATATATATATATATATATATATATATATATATATATATATATATATATATATATATATATATATATATGGTAATGTATTTATATATGAAAAGGAGCCGGCTGGTCTAAGAAACAGATTGAGAGAGAGGAAGGAAAGAAGAAAAGAAAAAAAGGAAAGAGGGAGACAGACAGATAGATTGAGAGAGAGGAAGGAAAGAAGAAAAGAAAAAAAAGGAAAGAGGGAGAGAGACGGACAGATTGAGAGAGAGGAAAGAAAAAAGACGGACTGGAAAAATCTTAGAGAAGGGAGGGAAGACGGACTAAAAAATCAGAGAGGGAGAAGGAGAGAGGGAGCATAACCGGTAGCCAGGGAGGAAAAAATATTGAGAGAAAGAGATCAAGAGGAAGAAAAAAACCAGAAGAAGGGGACGCTGGAGAGAGAGAGAGAGTAGAAGATGAAGAAGAAGAAGAAGAAGAAGATGCAGTAGTAGCAGGAGAAGAAGATAATGAAGAAAAAGAGGAAAAGCAGAAGAAGAAGGAGATCAGGTAAGCCTTCATCGTTCTTCTTTATTTTTCTATATATACCTTCTGTTCACCATAGCAACCGATCATCAAACCCGGCTCTGGGATTGCCACCATCACTCTCCAATACATATCTGCCTGACCCGATATACCCTTGCTGCATCATCTCACTTACCTAATGCACTCAACACCAGTCATCTTCATCCTACCGTAGCCCACCTAACATCCAAGCAAACCCAACACCTCATCCTTACTCTTACCTATTACCACTCCACCATCACAACCTAAATCACCAAACACCAGCCCAGCCATGCCACTGCTTACCTGAACCACATGCACATCTCACTACTTTCCATTGACCTTGCCGCAAACTGATACCAACTCATCACCATTAACCAGACCACTCACCAATATGCACCACACCTTGTCATTCACTCTCCACCTGGTCGTCCATCCAACAGCCATACAACACCTAATCAATCCCATTTCTTCACATGTTTCTACTGTAAACCTCACATAAGCATTACCCAGCCACTGACCATCGAACTTGTCACTACCCAGCCACTGTCCATCACCTCTTCAAACCCCCTGTAGCCATCTCACACCCTTGATCTAATAAAGAGCCAGTGCATGAGTTGTAATGAGATAAAATTCTACTATGTGATTGATCCGATATGCTTTGAATTGAATGTGTTGAAATTGTTTCGAATATGATCATGATTTTAATTTTTATTAAATTGATCCCATCAGATACTTGGAATTATCATGAAATTGATCCCGTCAGATGTTTGGAATTTTTATCAGATTGATCCGACTATAGCTGGAATTTTATTGGTCCCATCGGATGCTTGGAATTTCTATGTGAATTAAATGGACCATTGATATGGAATTTTGTGGTGATTAAAATACGTCCACTGATCATAACGTTTAATGTGAATCTTTCATATGGCCATTGATCATGAATTTTGGGAAAATAAAATATGGCTAATGATCTTGGATTTTTGGGTGAATAAATGTCGTTGGATGATTGAATTTTAATTTGATCATGTAATGACATGAATTGTGAGCCGTTAAATGTTAAATGGTTTTAATCATATGATGACCATGGTATGTATTTTAAGGTGATTGAAATATGGCCATTAATCATGAATTTTGGGGAAATAAAATATGGATAATGATCTTGGATTTTTTGGTGTTTAACTATGGACCATTAGATGTTGATTTTGAATCTAAGTTGTTAGATGGACATTTTGAGTGATCTGAATGGATAGATTATCATTTGGAGTAATATGAATCGTTGGATTTTGATTATGAATGATTTAGAGGAATTTGAATGGATAGATTATCATTTGGAGTAATATGAACCGTTCGATCTTGATTATGAATGATTTAGAGAAATTTGAATGGATAGATTATCATTTGGAGTGATATGAGCCATTGGATCTTGATCATATGTGTTTTTGAGCGATTTGAACCATTGTATTACCTTTTGAGTGATTTAGTTGAATTTAAACGGTTGGATTAATTTCATGAATGTTTTAAGTGAATGTGAACCATCGATCAAATATGATCTTGATCACATTGATGATGATCGATTACATCAAGTTTGAGTAGTCGATCAAATATGATTTTGGTCACATTGTTGATGATCAATGCTTGATTAATATTCTCACATGATCACTACTATGATTGGATGCTCATCTGCTTAATATTATATTTGGAGGCACACTACTATGATTGGATGCTCATCTGCTTACTGTTATATTTGGAGGCACACTACTATGTTGGATTACTCACCTGCTTTGAGTGACTCACATGCTTATTGCTATAATTGGATGCTCCTTGTCATATTTGGATTGCTCACATGCTATATTTGGATGCTCACATGCTTACTGTTATATTTGGAAAGCTCTCAAATGCTATATTGGATTACTCACATGCTATATTGGACACATTGTCATATTTGAATGTTTACCTGATACACACTGCTATGTTTGGGAATACAATTGCATAAATCTTAAGTACAAACTATATAGAGAAAGTGGAAACCCTAAAAATGAAAAGAGTTGAACAGAAGGGATAGGACACCCTAGAAACCCTGAATAAAAGATGAAATTGTAGAGAAAGACAATCCGATAAACCTAAGAGATGAAATTGTAGGGATAGACAATTCGATAAATCTGAGAGATGAAATTGTAGAGATAGACAACCCGATAAACCTAAAAAATGAAATTGTAGGGATAAGGCAACCCGATAAACCTAAAAGATGAAATTGTAGGGATAGGCAACCCGATAAACCTAAAAGATGAAATTGTAGGGATAGACAACCCGATAAACCTAAGAGATGAAATTGTAGGGATAGACAACCCGATAAACCTAAGAGATGAAATTGTAGGGATAAGCAACCTGATAAACCTAAGTGATAAAATTGTAGGGATAGACAACCCGATAAACGTAAGTGATAAAATTGTAGGGATAGACAACCTGATAAACCTAAGAGATGAAATTGTAAGGAAAGACAACTCGATAAACCTAAGAGATGAAATTGTTGGGATAGACAATCCTATAAACCTAAAATTGAAAGGAGTGGGTTGATATATCCCTAGATTCAACCATCATAATAATTTCGAACTACATCGTACCTGATTTTTAGGGTAAACCCTAGAATACGTAGGCAATTTGGGAGTCCCAAATACGGTACAAAGCCACCCATTCATCATTTATCAAGCATAAATTTCAACCTGAACAAAGAATTTAATTGAAGCATATGCATAAATCACTTCCATAATCTTTAATCACAAACATATTTTGAACTACGTTGTAGACTTGATTTCCAGGATTGGAATACGTAGGCAGTTTGAGATGGACGTCTCAGATTCAATCCAAGACTGAACCATCTTGGTCCGATTCACTATATAGTATTGTACATTAAATTGCTTGTTTATTTACTTTAAAACATGATTGGCTGAATCCTAGGTTACCAGAACGTAGCAATTTGGTTTAGGACATCCCCATCGAATCCTAGTCATCCAGTTGACCAAACATAATCAAAATTAGAGTTTAAGAAAAGTTTAGGAGGCTGATCGTGATCGGACGATTTGGGTGTCTAATACCTTCCCATAATCGTACCCTGAATACTTACCCGATCTCTGGCAGACTAAAGAATTAATACATTGGGTCATGAGTCAATAGAAGTCTTACCTTAAAGTGAAGCTACATTTTTAGAGGTCCTAGACCTTAATCTAGGTGGCAACTCCAACAGACATTGATCTTCATTGATACACCATTTTTATTTATCTCGAGGAGGATCGTCTCACATTGTCCTCACACCACCCCCACCACCCACCAACCACGACCACCTTACACCACCGCCCATCACCCATCACCCACCACCACCATCCACCACTATCACCACCGTTTTTCTAGACTTCAATTGCGGGGATAGTGTTTATCAAACATATTTCTGTTCCAAATGTGCTCTAGAATTCATTCCAAAAATGCATTATCAAACATGTTTTTAAGCCTTGTTTGATAAAATTTCTACTCTAGATTTTGGATTCTGGTTCAAAATAAAGATTTTACTCTAAGATTATTTGGGAGTAAAAACATGTTTGATTATGCATTTCTGTAATAGATTCTAGAGCATATTTGAAACAGAAACATGTTTGATAAACACTATCCCTCCAATCGAAGTCTAGAAAAGCGATGGAGGTAGTGAGTGATGGGTGTCAGCTTTGATCAAGCTTTTGTTTTATGAAGAAGAAAAGAGTGGAAGAGAGAACTTCTATTTTATTTTTTTTTTTTCTTTTAAAATTTAGATTGTAAGTTAATATGAACTCGAATCCAATGGAACGTACCAAACACAATTCTATCCCAAAGTAGCTATTGGAGTTGGAATCTGAACATACCAGACAGATCTGGTTTCCAGAAAACACGGTATAGTTAATTAAATGTGGCTGCTGCTGGGATCAGAGCCCAGGTCTCCACGGCCACAACATGGAATTCTTACCACTAAACTACAGTCACAAGTCGTTTTAAAAGCTGAAACAGTAAATTAATGTTTGCTTCAATAGTCTGGCTACAATGATTGCTAAAGAAAAATAGCTGAACAGAGGATCAAAACAAAGGTTCTAAATTATATGTGTTATTGGTCAGGTTTAAAATCAATTCGATCCGAATCACATCAATATACCAATTCAATCCGAATCACATCAATATATCGATTTGATCTGGATCATATCCAAGTACTGATTCAATCTAATTGAAAATCGAGACGTAATGGGACGAATCCAATCCTCATTAAAAGAGAGGAAAGTGAATTTTTTATACTAAAATAAAAATTTTATAATCATCACATGACTATGTAACTAACTCCAAATCATTTCATATTTGGCAATTAACTTACATTTTACTTTGCGTTCAAATCCCTTGCATTTGAAAAATAGAATTAAAATTTATATCTAAAAAGTATCAGTAATAAATATGACAAGAAATTTAGATAATTTATAAACTATGTTAGGTAATGGTAATAAAAGTTTTCTTTATGATTGTGTTTGTTTGTAAGTGGAATTGAAGGGAAAAGAAATGAAAATTTTTAGACTTAAAAAAAGAAACTTTTTCAATGAACACACGACATGCAATCATATTGCTATGTAACTAATTCCAAATCATTTTATATTTAATTAAAAACTTACACTTCACTTTGCATTCAAATCCCTTGCATTTAGAAAGTAAAATAAATTTTATATCTTATTAGTATCATTATTAAATATGTTAAGAAATTTAGATAGTTTACATAATCATTTTGTGTTACAGCTATAAAAGTTTCATTTTTAAGTTAAAAGATTTCCCTTCCTTTCCCTTCAATTCCCCTTGCAACCAAACACAATCTATAGATTTAAAAATTTTCATTTCCCTTCCCTTTAATTTCTATTGCAATTAAACTGAGCTATAGTATGCTAATTTTATTTCACTTTTATCAGATTTTTTACCCACTCTTATTAAGGTTATTTTTTTCTTCTTTAAAAAACCCTACTATCATTGAGTTAGACTTTATGATTGAATGCAAAACATTTTTAGTACAGTTAAAAAAAAAAAGAATAAAGTAAAATATTTTCTAAAGTCAATATTTTCAAAACAACCCCATACCTTGGTACGCTTGTCAAACTGGCCCAAATATCAGATTAGATGGGATTCAAATTTTGTGAACAGATTAGACTTTTAGATCCTTAACTCACATGTAAAATTTCAGTCCAATAGGATTTGCTAAGTGGCAAAATAGAGCCTTGGAAATTCAGGTATAAAAGAGAATTCATAATAGTGGTCCCAATACGGTAAGCATGCATCATTTTAACTGATTGTCAAAAATTGCAACATTGGGGACATGATAATTAGCTTTTTCATTATTCTAATAATCACTAACTAATTTTGTAACAAACCCAAAATTTATCAAATTTAACAAGGAAATTCTACTTCTACCAACTTAGATTTAATCCACAACCTCAACACCATCTCACCAAAAAAAAAAAAAAAAAAAAAAAAAAAAAACAAAAACCAACTTAGATTGTATCATAGTATGGTTCCTATGCTTCAAATATTTTGCATTTAATTTCATCATTTTACATCCAATCAAAGGTAGCCTTATCTCATTATTTTCTTTTACCAATGAAAATTGTATTTCACTTTATATCACTGGAGGTAAATTGTTGTAACATAAAATATTTGAGAAGAAACAAACAATAGCAAAAAAAAAAAATAATAATAAATAAATTTTGATAATAACTGAAATTCATAACACTTTTTGCTGTATTTTTCTACAGAAACCAAGAAATCTAACCAAAGAAATGTTTAAGTTTAAGAGACTAAGATATTAAGCATAATTACACAATGTCGGATTAATTTTTTTTTTTAATGAAAAGTGTTGGCTTTATATATTTTAATTTTACAACATTTTAATTTAACCCAAAATAAACTTAAGGTCCCGTTTGTTTGGTAGGATTTTGATGGGAAACTACTAAAGATGGAGGATAAGGATAAGTCAAAGTTGTTAGAGTGGAACTTGAAGATTGGGTTGTTTAGTTGCAAAGGCGAGGGGAAACTAGATTTCCAATGTTCTTTTATTCTGTCGGTACCACTTTTCTTACCACACCCACTTCAAATTCCAACCATGGGTAGCGCTTTGCAGGGATGATGAGGATAAGATAATATGGTAATAATGGAACTACTAAAATTTTGAAATATCGAAACCTGCAACAAACTTCTATGGACAAGACCATACGAAGTTAACAACGGAGAAGCTGAGCAAACCTAGCAGGGCAATAAATCGATGTTTGATCCTAGTATTTTATACTGACGGTCAGATTTTGGTTTAGGTTATCTGACTTTGGGGCAAAAGGACTCACCAATTGTCTCCAAGAATGTTAATCTTTATTTTAAGAATTAACAATGCATCAGAAGAGCAATATGGAAGGAAAAACAAAGAGAACGCAACACAACAATAATAACAAAAGGAAAAACACAACACAATGCGTATAAACTACATCCAAGACTAGCGATTGGTCACCGATTCCACTATTCCAATGAAATAATAACTTTCAATACATCTCTTTACGAGATTACACCTTATATAAAGAGAAACCCTACACCCCAAAAGTACAAAACTACCCCCAGTAAAATCGTCAAAAACTGTGGCAATGTGAACAATATCTCTTAACTTGTGATAATATTAAGCTTCACACAACACTTTAGAAGTGTCCTTGGATTCAATAGCTTCGAAATCCCTTTGTAAAATTAGGGTTTGGAAATGGACACCAAACAACAAGAGATTTGAACCAAAGCGATTGTTGAATTCAAAAGTTCTCAGAAAGATTCCTAAAAAGCAATGTTTGATCCAAGAGCTACTATGGCTATTCTCCCTCCTCACTCTCACTCTCCCTCTCTCAGCTATGCATTTATCTCTCTCCTCACTCTCCCTTTACCTTCTAGATTCTGGAACATTCATCTCACTCCAATCTACAATATTCCCACACAACTAAACAAATGGAGATGTGAAACTATAATGATTCTCCCTACAATTCTATTCCTCTGTTATCCCAACCCATTACATGTGAAACTCATCTCCTAAACTTTCCCAACCTCACATTCCTGCCATCCAAATGAGATCTACAGAAAATAAAATAAAATAAAAAACCCTACTCCACCCATGATGAAAAGATTCCCTATCAATCAAGAACTATAATTACTCCCTACTCCCTACGCTACTAGACAAAGGCCCCAAATGCCCTTTGACTGTTCCAGACTCCCATCGATACCCAAAACCGGTGGTGGGTGAAGGAAAACTTGGCCCAAACCTATAATGTGAGTGTGTTTTTTTTGGTTGTTTTGGGGGGGGGGGGGGTAGTATCACATATTGAAGTTCAGCTGAGAAGCAATAAGATGGCTCTTTCAAGTCTTTGACAATGGCTGACGCTCTCCCAAACAGAATATTTAGGAATCTAATGATAGCTTTTCTAGCTCTTGCTCTCGAAGTCCATTACTGGAAGCTTTCTTCAGTTCAAGAGCCCTTTTATAGGGAGGAGCAATTGGGGGTTGTACAGGATCCAAGCTCTGGTAGGAAGTTCCTTCTGCAACAGTAGGGAGGGGATATGAACGATCCGAGTCATAACCGCTGAGGTCCCCGCAAGCCAGAAATGGAATATACACCTTATTTGGCCCTTCCAACCATCCACTACTGCAGTCTGCCATAAAATATACATAAAATGATCACACCAATAATTTTCATACAGAATAAGATACCAGCAAAAACTGTGGTTAATGACCAAAGTTTAGTAAAGCAATCAAAAGCTCATCATATAGTTGCTAACTTAATCTAAAGATTCAGTCTTGACCCCCGGATCAAGGAATTGCAGGTATGGTAAATGATTTGGTGACATTTGTCTTTCAAATAATGAGCTATTACTGGATGATTCTTAAGGTTCTGTTTGTTTTCATGTAAACTGGTGTAAAATGAAAATTTTCCTGTAAAATAGGATTTTTCAATGTTTCTTTAAACGTAGAATGAAGACAAGCATTGAAAAAGTAAGAAAATTTTACATGAAGGAAAATTTTCATATAAAATATATTTACACGGAAAATCTTACAACAAAACAAACAGGACTCAAGGAAATCAGAATATAAATTTGCTATCTTGGGACTAGGTTAGATGTCTACTTACCCAAGTCATCTGCTCCAGAGGGACTCCCCACCTTTTCCAAGAGGCGATATAAATCTTTCTCATTAAACCCTTCAGGAGGGGAATAATTCTCACAAACTGCAAATGCTTCTGCATAACATATGAGTTGACAAACTTAATCAGTGCTAAAGAACATTCTTTTCGGGTTTCCACCCATTAAATGTTAAAAAAACATGACAGCACTAAAACTTCAGATCCGATTGACACCAATTAATGTTAGTTGACTCTACATTTATTCACCTCCTTCAAAGATTTGATCAACTGGAACTACATTCATTAGTTCTTTTTTCTCAGACGAGCCACATCAAAGGTTGACAGATATGTGCAACCACAAGCTTTTGAACATTACATTACAAGGAACGTCAAAACAATAGGATCAGTTAATGTATCAGCAGCAGAAAATTATGCTCACCTATGCTCGAATTGCGGCTACTTTTTGGTTTAGCAAAAGTGACAACTGGAAAAAATAATTTCAGCTGCAAACAGAAAAGGATAACTGCACAAGTTAAGAACTTTCTCAGCCAAAAATACACGATGGATGTGTGTTGTCTATGTCATCAGCTATCCATCAGATAAATTTCAGCCCAATCCCATGTGGGAATGCTGAGATATAAAGATTTAAAAATTGGTTGAAAATTCAACTGATGAACTTGGCAGATAACTTCGGTTTTAAGTATTTAACAGTTGAAGAAACAGTAAAAGTCCAATAGGGGGATGATACAGTGGAGAAGCATGGATAATTCAAGAGGGATTCCCAACCAATGGTCAGTTTGATCAAAGGAGGTCTCCACGTGGCTCAGTACAGGGGTTCAAGTAAAAATTGGCAGTGTAAATAATATTTCCCTCAAACTTAATATAATCCACACAAAGAAACCAAAATTAGAGTTCAATACGAAAATTCCTATCTATAACCTTTCAAAAGGAAAGAAAGAAAAAAGGGGAAAAAAGAAACCCACCTGGCAGTAAAGGAGACTTGTGTCTTTACCTCGAAATATCTTTGCAATAAATTTCCCACCCTCTCTAAGTACATGAGTAACAATTGTTAAACCCTACATGGAAGTTGACAAAGAGTAACATCAGTAATGTGATAGATATACATGATACATCAATTAATGCAACAAGAACAAACCATGCTCGTAAATAAAGACAATGCAAACAAACAAAGATCCGAAACACATCTTCACATCTTTCCCTACCAGTCTACCACTAACAGATTTGTTTATCCCCCCAGGCCCAACCCCCCATCCCCTAAACCAACCCACTCAGACTCGCAGTGATCCTAATGGAGCATATTTGGGTGAGAGAAGCTTAAACCCGTAACTTCAAATAAGCATGCATGCATACGCTACACAATTCAGATCTAAGTGATTGGCTTCCTGACCATAGTTGCCATCCAATCCACCAAACCTAAAAACTTGCCTGTAACATCTTATGGCGTGTAAATGCAGAAATATAAACTATCTATTTTGAAGGATTAAGGAAAAACAGAACACATAATTAGAGGAGAAAAAAAATCAAATAATTGAATTGACAAGTGAATCTGATGAAACAATTCCATGACAATTGACAAAATGATTGCAATTGAAGGGCTAAATTTCACAGGTGAGAACATTGGTAACTCCATGCATGTAACTTAGGGCTGCAACAGGGTCGGGTTGGGCCGGGTTTTTCAAAACCCTAACCCTAACCCTGATTATTTAAACTTAACCCTAATCCAGCCCAACCCTACCAGGATCAAAAAATGTACAACCCTAACCCTAACCCTGGCAGGGTTAGGCCTAACCCTAACCTACCATGATTGACCCTGACAGGGGTGGGCCGGGTTAACCTTGATTAACCCTGATTCAGAGTCGAATTGACCATGATTGGCCCTGAAACATACAACAAATTGTCAAATAACATACATATAACAATTATAACTTAAACATACAACAAACACAATCTGAACTTAAACATACAACAAACACAATTTGAAAAAATTATCAGTCATGAAAAATGTAAATATCAATTGCTGCAAACAACAATTATATATATATATAGGGTCAGGCCCGGCCGAGCTCAACCCAGGGAGTCAACCCTAACCCAACCCAAACTTGCCAAGGTTGATCAAAATTTGGGCTCTAACCTAGCCCTGCCAGGGTTCGGGCTGGGTTCAACCCTGCCAGGGTTCAGGGCGGGTTTGGGTGGGCTCGGGTTGTCAGGGTAAAACTTGCACCCCTATGCATGTTTACCAAATCTCTATGTTCCAACTGTAACAATAAAGGTAGAGAACACCACAGAGAAGCGGGAAAAAGGATAAACCAAGAGAGGGGAGAGAAACTTGTGAATACTCTACCCCCTGAAACTATGCTATATTTATTAAGAAACAAAAGACTCACAAAGAGAGTCTGCATACACTAATTAGAGCTCAAATAGGGGTAACTCCAAACAGAGTCCAAAAAGGAAAAAACTAAACTGAAGAAAAATAAGTGTAACCAATTAGGTGACACCCAGACACTCAAACTAAATTCTCAACACTTCCCCTCAAGCTGGAGGTAGGCATAAATATAACCAAGACCCAACTTGGAATAGCTTCGAAGAAATATGACCTTAAACAATGCCTTTGTAAACATACCACCAAGTTGAAAACTGGAACTAATAAACGGAGTAGATATCTCGTGATGCATAACAGTATCTCGAACAAAGTGCTCCTTAAAAACCGGATTGCTAGCAATATGAATGGCTGCCTGATTATCATAATATATAGGAATAGGTTGTGTGATTGGAAAACCCAGTTCACCAAGAATATTCTTTATCCACATCAACTCAACTGAAGTCTGAGTCATAGCACAATATTCAGCTTCTGCACTAGATGTAGCAGTTGTAGTCTGATTCTTGGTGCACCAAGTAATAAGTTGCCACCAAGAAACGTACAATAACCAGTTGTAGATCGACAATCATCATCAGCACCAGCCCAATCAGCATCAAAAGAACCACAAAGATCATATTTCAATGTGAGCGATAAAGCCAACTTTTACTTGGAGCTCCCTTAAGATACCTCCATCTAAGTCTATAAAGCTATCCCTTCTGTAGATCTATAATGTTTCTCCAAAATTCAACAAGCAACATCCCAATGTATTTGCTTTAGAGTCTGCATGAACTAACTTAGAACTTCAACAAAATAGGAGATGTTAGGTCGAGTAATAGTGAGATAGATAAGCTTGCCAATAAGACGACAATACTTATGGACATCACTAAATTTCACATCATCACAGGTAGCCAATTTAAGATGAGGGCCCATAGGAATATCGACAGGTTTACAGCCTAGTATACATGTTTCAATCAGAAGACCAAGAACATACTTCCCCTGAGAAAGACTAATACCATTGGAGCTTCGAACCACCTCATGCCAAAAAAAAAAATGAAGAACCCCCAAATCCTTCATCTGAAAACGCTAAGGGAGGTAGGTTTTAGCCTCATCAATACCTACCAAATCATCTCCAGAAACAATAATGTCATTGACTTAGACCACAAGAATAACAACCTTGGAATTGTGGCGACAAATAAAAACTGAGTAATCGGAATAGCATGGTTTGAACCCATAATCAACCACTACTTTTGTGAACTTATCAAACCAAGCACGAGGAGACTGCTTTAAACCATATATTGCTTTGTGAAGTTTACACACTCTGTGGGCAGTACTCTCTCCCTGAGTAATGTACCTTGGAGGTTGTTCTATATAGAACTCCTCATGTAAGTCACATATAGAAAGGCATTCTTTATATCCAACTGAAAAAGGGGCCAGTTGAGATTGACAGCAAGTGATATAAAAACCCAAACAGAATTGAGATGAACAATCAGGGGAAAAGTTTCAAGATAATCAATCCCATAGATCTGGCTAAAGCCTTTGGCAATTAAGTACACATTTAGACATTCCACAATGCCATCAGGGTTATACTTCACAGTGAATATCCAATGACAACGAACCATCTCCTTATCCACATGTAAATCAACAAAGGACCACGTCTGCCGGGAAAGGATGTTATCCATCACGAATCCATAGCCTTCTTCTACTCTAGCCAGGTTAAAGCCTTAGTATGAGAAGTGAGAATATTAGTATGGGATAATGCATAAGCAAACGAATGGTAAAGCAACGGGCGATGCAAAGTAGACACATACTGAGTAATAGGATAGGTTACCTGGGACGACTATGTGCAAGAATGGGTAATTTTGAGGAGTAGAATAGGAAGGTTAGCAAACAAAGGATGCAGGTGGTGGATCAGGACCTAGGGTTGACGCAAGCCGAGGACGACGACTATACACTTGTAAAGGAGCGACGATAGGGGCCAGGTCCAATAGTGAGAACCGAAGAGAGAGGGAGAAGAAATCGGCCAAGAGAACTAGGCATTTCGGCTAGGGCTGCTATAAGGAGAGAAGAAATCGGCCAGAAAGAGGCTGAGAAATCTGGGAGGAGATTGGAGAGAAGTGAGCGGCGGAAAAAGAGATGGGAGAAGTTGTTGTCGGCCAGAAAGGGTTTTCTCCGACTAGGGCATGCATATGGGTTTCAACTGGGCTCTCTGGTTCGTGGGAAGAATGAGGGAGCAAGGGGAGTTGGCTTGAGGTGGTGGTCGGCAGCGCTATTTAAAGGAGATTGTAATCAAGAAGAAGGTACGAGCCAGATGTAAACCTTCACCTCCTTCTCCATCATTTTGTTCTTTGTTTTAGGGTTCACACATCTGATTGTTAAAGTTAGATTTGTGCCGTGCTTTGTGATTTTGCCAGGTCTATGTAGGCATTAGTTCTGTATAATATATGGCTGTAGCTCATTTCCCTCTCCCTCTCAGGAGCTTTGCTCCTGTTCATTCCTTGTGGGTATTCTCAGTAGTCAGTACCATGGTTTCATTTTTTTTTTAGTTAACTTTTATTTTATTTTTTTTATTTTTTTCGTGCAACCTCGTCTGTTTGATTGGTTTATTGCTATTTTTGTTGTCATCTTCTTGCTTCCTCCTTCACAGTATAATTTGTTCATCTCCCTTCATGTTTCTATCTAGGCAAATTGGCTGCAGTATGGTATCTTTTTCTTTCTTTGAATTTTGTCCCCTATCTATGTATCCTAGTCCTCCCCTATATCAATTTACATTCTGAGGGTTTGATTTTTTGTAGGGTGCAGGGTAGGCTAACTTGGTTTCTCTTTGTTGGACTAAGCCTAGGTAGATTCAGGTTTCATGTTAACTCGGGTTGGTTCAGTTTAGGTTTGGTCCAGGTTTCTCTGTGAGTTGGTTGAGTTGTTAAGGTTGGTTCGTGTTTAGTTTAGGTTCTAGTTCGTTTGGGTTTAAGTGGGGGCCAAGTTGGGTTGCTTCAAGTTAGGTCAAGGTTTAGGTTTGTGAGTTGGTTTAGTCTGCTTCAGGGTTTATGTGTGTTCTAGTTTGATTTAGTGGGGGTCGGATTTGGCTAGGTTTAAGTGTAGGTTTAGGTTAGTTCTGGGCTGGTTCGGGTCAGCCCAGAATTTTGTCCTTAGAATCTGCTTTTGGTTGGTTCTAGGTTAGTTTATGTTGGCCCAGATCCTGGTTTTGTTTTTAAAAGTTTGGTTCAGTTAGTGCTGGGCTGGTTTGGGCCAACCCAGGTTTAGGCTTTTAAAGTCTGTTTTTCTTAGTTGGTTTTGGGCTCGTTCGTGCCAGCCCAAGTTCTGATTTAGAGTTTGTTTAATTTAGTTTTGGACTGGTTCAGGTCAATCCAGGTTTAAGTCTCTAGGGTCTGATGTGGTTTAGTTTAAGCTAGGCTAGTTTGGGTTTGTCCGAGCTGGGCTCATGGGGCCTGGTTTGTTTAGTTTGTGTTATTTAGTTTAAGCTAGAATTGGGTTTAGGATGGTCTAGTTTGGTTTGGTTTATCTGGTCTAACTTGAGTTGGCTCGACCCAAGCATAATTTGATCACATATATAGATTCATGATAATCTGATCACATGCTTAATGTTTATATCTCTGTCATCCATGATTGAATCACATGTTTATTTTCGTATGTCTCTCATGTTAGATATTAATAAATGTATGTGTAGGTAGCTTAGATATTAAATGCATTATTGAATCTATGCCTCCTACCCCTCCCCAAGTGTATCCCCATTTGAACACCATGATAGATGTATGTTAGGATACACACTTCCTGTGATGTGATTGGCTAGGGGGCTCCAAATAGTCTGACCCATTGTGGGCCCATTTAGAATGAGTCCATCCAACCCTAGGATTGGATCCAAGAGTGTGAGAAATCGTTGTATCAAAAGTGCAGAAATGAAAATGCACGATTGGATAGATGTATGCATAGGATTGGTGTCCCAACGGCTGGGCCACCTGGGTATCCCGAATGTGGGATGTGAGTGGGATTTAGTGGACCCCCGTATGTGGGGAACTGATGCGTTTGGCCTTTCCTAAGTCTTGACCACGTATGTCCATGGCTCGTCAATCCATGGGAACTACGCTTGACCTGATTCTAGAGAGACAGAGGTCTCGACAGATACGTAGGCTGCGTGGGAGTTTGGTCGCTCCACGCTCAGTCAAATTGAGGTAAGTTCCATGTATTATGGGATTACCTCAGCAAAGGGATTTCCCTATGGAAGAGAATACCTCTACATTGAGATGGGTCCCACTGGGGACATCTCTCATCATCGGATGTGTTACATTATTATGGGAGCATCCATCGCTTGGGATGCGTTCCAATATTTTGGGAGCATCCATCGCTTGGGATGCGTTTCATTATTTTGGGAGCGTCCCTCTTATTACACACACCTGATACGTACACACCCGCCCGAACTACGTTTGGCCTGATTCCCACCGCATAGGGATACACAGACGGTCTAAGATTTTCCCAGACCTTGGTCATATGTTGTGTATCATTTTTTCCTTTCTTTAGATGTATGATTAGGCCGTTCATTAAATTCTTTAATTCATTTTGTGACTATTTTCTTGTTTAATTTGTTTAATTTCAACTTATGCCATGCATAGTTAGTAAAGAATTAGAGATCAATTTAGGATTCCCCCTTCTACCTTGTATTGTATTTAGATAGTCCCAAGTGTTCATGAACTATAAAAAAAGGGATAGGATTTAGGGAGACCGGTTCAACCGGGCGAGTTGGGTGCTTAACACCTTCCCAACTCGTAATTTGACACTTACCCGCCTTTGGTGAGACGAGATAGCCATTCCATTTGCACGAGTCATTAGTGTCCCTCCATTGAGAGACATCATTTCAGGTCCTAGACCTCTTCTAGGTGGCGACTCCACTCTTCTTACCCTCCACTGGCATGAGTGGATGGGATCTGAAGGTGAGAAGTTTTCAGATCCTAGTTCGAGTGTAATGAGGGTAGACAACTTTAACTACATGCTAATTCAAATTTAAAAATGAAGATAACCGAATCACCAAATGATTTCCCTGGTCCTCACAAGAACCAAAGCCGAAATCGGTGTATCTAAGCCAGGAGCCGGATAATATGGGATGATTTCAAAGAACGTGACATCAATACTAAAAACCTAGCATTGGGTAAGATGATCATAACACCGATACCCTTTTTGAGTGCAAGAGTAGCCAGTAACAACACACTTGACCGCAAGGGGCGACAACTTGTTTAGGCCAGGCCGAAAGTCATGGATGAACCAGGTAATCCCAAAGGTACGTGGTGGTAAGGAAAACAATGAAAAGGAAGGGGAAACCAAGGATATAGGTGACCGATTCTGAAGGATGAAAAAAGGCGTCCTATTGATCAAGTAGCAGGCAGTTAAGGCCGCATCACCTAAAAAATAACGAGGCAAGTGCATATGAAAAAGGAAAGAACGAGCAACATCTAATCGATGACGGTTTTTACGTTCCGCAACGCCATTTTGTTGAGGGGTATAAGGGCAAGTGGTTTGGCGAATAATACCATTGCCCGCACAAAACACAGAAATAGCTAATTGAGTGTATTCAAGTGCATTATCAAACCGAAAGGTTTTAATGCTAACACCAAACAAATTCTTGATTTCTAAATAAAATGATTTAAAAATGGAAAGAAACTCAAAATGATCTTTTAACAAGTATAACCAATTGGTATGAGACAATCTTTTACAAAGGTAACATAATAACTAAACCCAGCACGACTTTTGACTTTAATAGGACCACAGATGTCGATATGAACCAAGGAAAAAAGGCAGGACTCTGGACACATCACGGGAAGGGAAGGAAGAGCGATGGTGTTTTCCCAATTGGCATTGCCTCACACTCAAGGGTAGTAACTAACTTGCAGCTTGGAACCATGAGCTGCAACTTGGAGAGAGACAATGACCCAAGCAAAAGTGTCATTGTAGAAGAGAAACACTAGTAGTAGTAGTAGTAAGCGCAGTAGCGGATGATGGAATGTTTTAGCAAAAGTGCTAATTGAAAAATGTGACAAAACAACTAAGAGTATTAGCTAAAGTACTAATTGAAATTAATTCAGAGGCAGACGAGGGACATGAAGAACAAATGATAATGATAAAGTAGGGGAGAGGGATACATCACCCATGCCAAAAACATAGGTGGTAGAACCATCAGCTAGGTAAACATTGGGCGGTTGAGGACAACGGTTAAATGAGGAAAATATCGATGCCTTACCCCTCATGTGTGAAGAAGCACCAGAGTCAATAACCCAATTGGTAAAGGCGGTGGATGCAAGTAAAGCAATGGTACCTGTATGAGCCAAGGTAGCAGTGGAAGAGGAAATAGAGCCCTAAGTGTCAAGTTGACTGAGACGAGTGAGCATGCTATGAAAATCTTCTTTAGACAAGGTAATGGAAGAAAATGAGGCCCCGTCAGCAGGAGTGACAGGTGTAGAAGAATCACCATCGGATTAAGCCGCCCCTGCGAACTGAGAAGTAGACCTGGAACCCCACTGCGGAGGCTTACCATGAAATACCCAACAACGACCAATGGTATGATTCGGTTTACCACAATGAGAGCAGAAGCATTCAGAGGGGCCACATCCACTACGGCCTTTGCCACAATTACCACGACCACGACTACTACCGGAAATCAATAAGGTTGAGTTGTCTATGATAGAGGCGCTGTGAGACTTGGAGATTGGGATTAACGATGTGCTAAACTCGACAAAAGGCCTCATTTAAGGTAGGGATTTTATCACCGGCAAGAAGCTGGTTTTGATAGGTTGTAACTCGGAACTGAGGCTAAAGAGAAAAGTAGCCACATAGTAAAGTCCATAGTGAGAGGTTTGTGGACATTCAATTCTTCCCATATACCCTTGAGATTACTATAAAACACTGAAATTGATTTATCGCTCTGCTTGCAATTAAACAGACGTTCATATAAATCATAAACGAGAGACAAGTAGAAATCCTGAGAAAAACTCTGCTGTAAGTCATTCCAAACACCTTTAGCAGTGTTGTGGAACATGACATTGGCAGCAATAGGGGGCTCCATGCTATTGAATAGCCAGACCATAACAGTGGTATTCTCACGAGTCCAAGTGGCATCAGTTGCAGCCTTATAATCAGGAGGATCATCTTAAATATGTCAGTTTATCATGGGCAGTAGCATAGATAGTCGCAGCCTGCTTCCAGAGAAGGTAATTAGATGCTCCTGCCAACTTGATGGAGGTGATCTGGACGTGGACAGAGTCCACAGTAGTCTTTGGATCACTCATACAGTCGGTTACTGAAGAACAGGAAAAAAAAAACACACACACACACACACTTGCTGATATGAACTGGAACTGACTCTGGATTGAGAGAATGTTCTGACAAGAGATAAGAATATAAAAATTTGAAAATAAAGTTTAACGAGAATCAGATCTGGATGTGATGGAATCTTGAGGAGAATCAAATCTGGATCTGAAAGATAAATCTTGATGTGAATCAGATCTGATCTGAAAATAAATCGTGATGAGAATCAGATCTGGATCTGCAAAATAAATCTCGATGAGGCTCAGATCTGGATCTGAAAATAAAGCTCAAGGAGAATCAGATCTGGATCTGAATTGTCTTGATGTTGATGCTGAATATCAATCAGAATAGAGATCTGAGCTGGAAGCTGGAACCAATATAGTATTATACCAAATAGTGATCTGAAGCTGAATATCAGATCTGAAACACAAATTGTGGAGCTGCTGCTACACCAGAAGAATTCGATCCAAAATAGGAATCGATGAACTGCAACATCAATTCGCAAGAAGACCTGGTCCAATCTGCTAATGCATCAAAAGAAAGGCCTGTGATCAACTCCAATTAGCATGACCTTGCGGTGAGCAGATATCTGAAGAAGTGGCATATTGATCCCCTTAATGTGGACTTCCATAACCTTAAATCGATTATTTAATCCAGATGGACAGCCAAAAAAAAAAAAACCAGAGAAAAGAAGAGGGAAGAGAGCTTAGAGGACTCTCAAAACAGTAATGGAAGAAGTGGGAAGTGGTGTGATCAGTTTAGCTCTGATACCATGTAACAATGGAGGTAGAGAACACAACAGAGAATCATGGAAGAGGAGAAACTGAGAGGGGAGAGAAATTTGTGAATACTCTCCCCCTCAAACTATGCTATATTTATTAAGAAATAAAAGACTCACAAAAAGAGTTTGCATACACAAATTAGAGCTCAAATAGGTAACTCTAAACAGAGTCCAAAGGAGAAACTAAACTGAAAAAAAAAAAAAAAAAAGTGTAACCAACTAGGTGACACCCAGACTCTTGAACTAAAATCTTACCACCGAGAATTGACACAATCATGGAAAATACCATCGAATATATTATGCAACAGCAACTTGCCTCAATGAAGTGGTTATGTAAGAGTAACAGGAATTTTAATACTCACGGCAAGGATAAGCTGTGATTGAACGAACTCATCCATATCATGAAGTCCAGTAACTGCAACCAGGACAGGGAAAACACGAAATCAATAAATTGTAAACAAATAATATTAAATAAAAGAAATGAAGAAACCATGCCAAAGGAAAAAAAAAAAAAATTAAACAAGAGCACATAATCGTTCTAACCATCAGGAGCACCATCGCAGACTACCAGGTCAGCCTTGCATCCATCAAAGTGTTTGATAACCTACAAAGAAATCAGACACAGAAATACCAACGCTTCATCATTTCTTGACTACTATACAAATGCAAAAGCAAAAACTAAAAGAGCAGTCAAGATATTTCATGTCTTCTGAAAGCATAATTGAGTTTGAGTATCAAGCCACCACTAGGCAATCGATTAAAATAAATTCGATTGGATTTTGCAGTTTTTTCTTCTGCAGTACCTAAACGTGACATGAGCATGAAAGTGGTTCAGGAATAAGTTTTCTTTTTAGAAGGGTTAAAACTACTTATTTTGGTTTTCTGACCCCATATTGTAGATCTTGAAAGATATGAAAGATCTTCCTCCAAACCATGCATACGACTTTCATCAAATATGGCTTTCCATACAATTCTCTATGAATCTATGAGATCAATAATGGAATTCTGACAAGATAATAGCAACCCCCAAGTAGGATGGTTGTCCATTATAAACCCAAACATTTGCTTAAGAAGCTGAGTTTTCATAGTGACACAACAACAAGGTAACCACTAAAACCAATAATCAACACAATGAAAGACGAGGGATATACAAGAATAAGTATAGAGTCATACGAAAATAGGAATAAATACCAATACAACCAAACATTGTTGTCAAGACGTCGCTTAGGCGTCCGGGCGTTTTCAAGATGCCTAGAAGCAAGGCTGCCTTATGACCATGAAAAAGGTGGTCGCCCAGGGTGCCTGGGCGTTGGGCACCTTGGACGCCCACAATGTCTGGGTGGCCGCCTTGTTTTCAATGTGTTATTCTGAATGTTCTTCAGAAGATTTATTAGGCTAGACAGGAACAACATTTATTAGGCAATACTTATTTATAACTACCATTATTTAAGTAAATTCTCATTTACTTAAGATATTATTCATAAATAAGCAAATACCCTCCCACCCCCCGATTCGAATCCAATAAAAATAATATAAAATTCAAATTCCATAAGGATAAAAAGTCAACCCTCCAGTTCAAGAACAAAAACCGTATTTTTGGGTGCGAGGGCGATTTTCAACTTCCAAACGCTAGGCTTTTTTCCAAATATAAAAATTTCATAAATCTTATTATACTAAAGCATCACTAAAAACCAAGAACGCGCGCCAAAATAATATCTTGCTTTGATGCCCAAAAAATAATTTTCATTCAGACGACTTTAAACAGCATTCGCCTACTCCGAACAAGGTTTGACCGGAGTGTAACTCCTTCATTATAACTCGGATTCAAGCAATCTCGAATTTATTGAAAAACTAATTATGCTAGCTTTGCAACGAATTCAAGATTGCTTGAATCCGAACTATATTAAAGGAGTTACGCTCCGGTCAAATTTGTTAGAAGTACGTAAATGTTAGTTATTAACACGTGTTGCCTACTTAACTCATTATTTGTTGCCCTGTTGATTTTCTCATAATAATTAGTTATGTTTTAAATGTTGATTATTTATGTAAAATGCTGCATATATATAAACATTAATAGAACATTAATATTTTAGAAATAAAAAATACACTAGGAACTCCTTGGTCGCCTAAGCGCCCCGAATGCCTTGGATAGCCTTGTCGCCTTGACAACTATGCAACCAAAAACAATTACATGGACTGTGAGACCCTGCTCCCAAACTGAAAACTTGGTGGTTTATAGTAGGATAAATTGCACGGCAAAATGGCTGTTCTAAAGCTACTTTGAAGTAAGAAGGACAATACTGTGATCTCTACAAAGGCAAAGTGACATGGATTTGGAGTTGGGTGATTAATTTCAAGCAAAAGCATCACTCAAAGTTGGGTGATTGGTTTCAAATAAAAGCATCACTCAAGGAAATTATAAATTAAAATACTTTCAAACAAAAGACTATAAACAAATGAAGATTTCATTTTCACCACTTCAGCAGTCCGAGCATTAGTGATATCACCCTGCACTTGAATGACACCCTCGATTGGAGCCATGGGCTGCAAATCAATGGCCACTATAAGAGGATGATCACAATCCCTGCAAAACAATATAATCAAACTTATGGTATGAAGGAAACGCATGGGGGCTCGACACATAAGATGTTGATGTATGCATCTTTCAGTCCAGTCTAATGCAAAAAAAAAAAAAAAAAAAAAAAAAATGGTTGAATCACTATGAAGGCACCCAGTCAAAAATGTTGTTATACAGGTGTATTTTCTGATATGAATTGTTTACATCCATCATTAAGCATATAGAACTACATAAACCAAATTGAAGCACAATACTGTCAGGGATAGAATATCTAGAAAATATTTGAATTGTAAGAATTTAACTAAAAGGTCTTTAGATGTATCGCATCTTTGCTTGAGCACCAACCAGATAAGAATTCTTGTTTTAACTGGTTGCATTTTCAGCAAGTCATGTAAAGAAGCATCTTAGAAAACTAAAGTTTGAAGGACTACTTTACTGGAGGAACACATATTGGTACTCAACCCAAAAACAAAATGAAATTGGCATAAATGTTTACTAACAACAGAGTAAGAAAATTTGACAAAATAAGAACAAATACTCCAAATATAAGCAAACAAATTTGTAAACATGCCTAACAACAGAAATGACACTTTACCTTGGCTCTGATGACAACTTGGCAGGGAGATATAACTTTCGACTCAAAACCTATGTGCAATTTACTCAGCATCAGGCACCCATCAAAAGTAGAAGCAGCAAAAACAAATAGGATGTAAAGCATCTAATTTAAACATATAAGTAAGGTATTGCCTATTTTGGGATCTGACTCAAAGAATAATAGTGTCAAACTCACTGAGCGAAATAGCCAAAAGAGAATAATATTTTAACTGAAATGTAGCATGCAAAACAGTCATCAACCAATCAAATGGACACCTAAATAAAAATAGAGAATGCTAAGCTTGCTACAAAAAGTCAAAAACCATGGTGTACACAATCCGTTTACCATATCTTCTTCTTCTTCTTCTTTTTTATGCTTCTGTTTACCATATCCTTTGATCTATAGCACACCTTTTCAGATTCAGACATGAGGAACCAGACTGGGTACATCATGCTCTGCGACTAGGTTGACAGTACTCACGAGTCATGATTGTATTCATAAATGCATGATGGAAAGAAGGTTTAACAAGGAACCAAAACTGTTCCAGAAATAACAATTTTAAAGGGAAATGGTACCTGACTCCAGCTACCAGGTGCTGCACAAAGATCAACCACACGCTTCACTCCTGCAGATCCAGATTTATATCAAACTATAATAAAATGCAGGCGTGTAACGATGCCACGATGCCAATGATAAACAGAAACAATGGAAATGGTTCAAGTGGTAAATGATTAACTATCCATACCATCGACATTAAGCATTGCAACATAGAGAACACTTCATTTCAGATGACAAATGAGTAATGTGTGAATTTCACAAAAATAGAAAAACATGACTTCCACCATAGAACAGTGCTGGATTGAAAAATAAATTGTGGAGGACTTTGGCAGAGAAATAAGAAAAAATATGAAGAAGGTCAAGAAGATAATTAAGAGTAAAAAAAAAAATTACTTCCCAATTAGTTATCCACAATCTCAAACATTTGAAAGAGCAAACTCCATTATGGGTGATCCTATCAAGCTTCACTTTTCTCTAACTGTTTCTATAAATCAAAAATAAAAAATAAAAAAAATAAAAAAATCAATACTGACTTCATTGAAACCAGAGAGAGGTGATGCAGACATCTCAAGAAGAAAAACCAAAAAAAAAATTACAATACCCAGATATAGCTCAATGCCCCATACCTTACAAGGGCTTAGTTCAGTCCCCTATATAATAGTAGAATCGGCCACAGAGATAGTGATGCAGTCCAAGAAGGCAACCAGCCCACATGGTCAACACTGTCACGTGGTAATGTTCACGTGAACAGTACCAGCAGATTTTTTCACTCTTTCGTTATTTCTTTCCTAAAAGTTAGTTTCCTAATTTCATTGTTTAGATTGTTTCCTAATATTCAGTATAGATTGATAGTAGTAGGTTTCAATTACTTGGAGACCAAGTATTTACTTTCCCATTTTTAGATTTAGAAAATTTTCTTTCCATTGTATTAAAACCTTCCTATGTTATAAGGAGGTTTAATTTTTAGTAGTTTGCTCTCTTTCCTATTTTAATTGTAAGGATTCTCATTATAAATAAGAGGAGTAGAAGCTCGCGGTAGCTCTTAGAGCTTTTCCAGAAAAATTGAGAATCAATTAATTTTTGGTTGAGCCTCACCTGGTTGTGAGACTCAACCTCTTGTTCTTCTTTTCCTTGCAATTCTTGTGTTTTCTTTGATCTCGATCTGCCATCCCTTGGCTGGCGACACTGTTTCTAGAACCCTCATTAATTTCTTTGGCCGAATTAAAATCAAATCACAAAATTACAGTGGAGCTGTCCAGAGCCAGGCGCTACCAGGTCCAGCCTACTTGTGCGCCCCATAACTTCCTCAACTTTGTTCTGATCTTCTTCAACTTTGGAGGGTTGTTCATAATTATTATAAAGACCATTCAACCAAAGTTTCATCAGTTTCTGACGGATAGATTTCAAGATAAGTAATTATTCCTATTACTTTTCTCTGCAGAATTTTGTATTGGACTGAATTAAGATCCTGTAGTAAAGAGGGCTTGTTAATTTGAGATGTTTTAACCCCTTTGCCATCAGATAGGCCCCAAAGCACCTTCACCCGTCACTACCCTGAAACACCCCACCATACTAGAAGGGCCTCGATTGCCTAGAGAAGACAGATCGAGTTCCGTTCTACAAAGAAAGCTTCTAAAGGTACCCATAGTGGCATGGCCACACAAAATTGATGTAGATAGATTCCAACACAAGTATTTATGTTGGAACAAACCCAAATTAAGCTCAAAGCCTAGTCTAATGGGTTAATAAGTAGCCTATTAGGTTATATGGGTTATAGGCTAGGATTTGTTATGTTTTCTTTTGTATTGGGCCTCTTTCGAAAGCCCAAATATGGCTGATAAGTTGTCCATACGAATTTAGAAGTCTAAGAGTCATTAGTGAAATCTAATAGTCATTTTTAAAGTCTAAGAGTCATTAGTGGAGTTTACTTTTCCTAGGTGAATTAATATAGTGGGTTTTACTTTCCAAGACAGCATTAATGTTTTTATTTTCAAACTTGTTTGTAGTTCATCATGCCTTGGGAACATGTTTCAATGTCTTGGGGACAATTTTCTATATCTAGGAATTATTATCTATGTATGGGGAATTCCAAAGGAGTTTTGGAATTCTAAAAGTGCCTTTATTTTTTGTAAATTTTTTTTCATACCTATATAATGCAAAAAAGAGAGAGAAATACCTTTCCGTTACTGACCCTAACAGTCTTGTCTCAATGAGTAAATCTAGAACGTATTTCCTCTAAGAAAGAGAAATACATTTCCATGTCTGAGCCACCTCAACTCCCAAAAAATGTTTCAAGCGACCCAAATCTTTGGTTTGAAACTGTTGCTGCAAATGAGTCTTTAAACTATCAATACCCATATTGTCATCTCCTGTAATTACTATGTCATCAACATAGACGATAAGAAAAATCATTCCTACTCTAGAAGAATGTTGATAAAACACCGAGTAATCACTATCACATCGGGATAAACCAAAGCGGAGAACAATCTCTATGAAACAACCAAACCATGCCCAAGCAACAAAACCAGGTGGTTATTCCATATAAACTTCCTCATGGAGGTCACCATGCAAGAAAGCATTCTTCAGTCTTCACAACTAACTTGTGTAGCGGCCAATGGTTGGAAGCAACAAGAGAGACCAAGATGCGAACTGAAGCAAGCTTGGCCATCGAAGAAAAGGTATCCAGATAATCAACACCATATACCTGTGCATAACCCTTAGAGCCCAAGCATGCCTTCAAACAAGCAAGGGACCCATCAGGGTTGACCTTGACCATATATACCCACCGCCAACCAATAGCAGACTTACCTACAGGGAGGGGCACACGATCCTTTCTTTTTAACAAGTATCAATTTACAAATTGAGAACATCGAGAGAGAAAACTGTACGTCTTTATCCGCCCCCGCCGACAGATTAATCACTGGTGAAATGTTGGGATGCATCGAGGAAGGCCTCCCCGTGTCAAAGACACCGGGAAACTAAAATTGGGCCATGAGAGACCTTATTAAGTCTTGCAAAAGAAGGGGCCTGCTGATAGAGCTGGGCGGGAAGGCGATAGACATTATCAGGTCAGAGAGACGCCTGGCCCGTAAGCTGGCCCCCTTAAATTACCTTAATAGATCTGTTCCGCCCAAAATGGGAATGGGCTGGAGTTATGGACTTATAATCTGATGATCGAGTCGATTCCATGATTATAAGTTCATTCCATACCGGATCGGACCGGACCGAACCAGAATAGGGTTATGTACATTCTCATTATGAGTTCAATAGATCTTGTTTAGCAGAAAGACGAATATTCCTTGCTCATTATCAGACAATCACTTATTCACAAACCTCGTGTGGGGCTAATAGTTTTCGTTTCCCATCTCATGGAAAACCCTTTTCGCTCCGCTTAGCCCTATCCCCCTCTAGGGGTATTTTAGTGATAGGTTCTATTGAGTCGAATTACTTATCCCTCGGTCTATTAGTGAACTATCTCTCCAAGGATTGTGAAAGATGTTCCACTAGAAATATTCTTGTTATTGCTTCGACTCATATTCCCAAAAATTGGATCCCGCTTTAATAGCTCCAAAACAAACAATAGGTATAAATGTGCTGAAAGCCAGATGAAATAGCTTCAAAACACTCATCATGTCATGCCATTTCCCTGAAAGAAAGTCCCAATCCCAAGGCATAACCAGAATCATAAGAGGGGGCATCCCTACTTCCAGAAATAGGGGCTACCATGTATAATTGACTTCCAAAGCCAATAGTTCCTCTTCCATAGCTATCCTCCAACCAAGACTAGATAATGCTACAGCAATAGACTTGGGAAGGGGGTGACTCTCAATAGTGGTTAGACAAGAACGAAAGGAAGCAGAGAAACCAGAAGAAGAGACCAAGTTCGAAATCGGATGTTGAGTACAACTCCGAACTCCTGTACGAAGAGCAATAGGGATGTCAAGATCAGAGGAAGATGAACTTAGCTCAGGCATGGGATCTGCAGAAGAAGGAAATATGGTAGGTGCAAGGGCGGCAGGGGGCACTATATCGAGCCAAGGACGTCATCGGTAAACCTACTGGATGACCGGTGGAGGAGGTGGTACCTGCGAAACCGAATGTTGAACAATGTATGTAGGGAGATCATCATCCAATTCAGAAGCAATAAAGGACCCAACCAAATACGCGGTAAACTCAAAAAAAGACACATCAGTGGTGATATAATATTTTTTGGATTTTGGTGAGTAGCAACGATAGCCCTTTTGAGTACAAGAGTACCCGATGAACAAACATTTAAGAGCACAAGGGTCCAATTTAGACAGACCAGGATGATGATCTCGAACAAAACAAACACAGCTAAAGACACAGGGAGGGAGCACAAAAAGCATTTTAGACAGAAACAACAAGGAGTGGGGAATACCACCACCCAAAACAGAAGACGGCATGCGATTAATAAGATTACATGCAGTTAAAACAGCATCTCCCTAAAATGGTTTGGCTACCTTCATTTCAAAGAGAAGGAACCGAGTAACTTCCATCAAATGATGATTTTTCCATTCTACAACACCATTCTATTGAGGTGTGTCAAGACAAGAAGATTAATGAATAATGCCCCGTTCGGCCATAAAGTGAGAAAACTGACTTGAAAAATATTCTCTAGCATTATCACTTCGGAAAATACGAATAGATGTTTGAAATTGTGTCTAAATTTCTTGAACAAAAGTGCAAAAGATAGTAAATAATTCCGAATGATTTTCACTAGATAAATTCATGTAACTCTTGACTAATCATCCACAAAAGTAACAAAATGTCGAAATCCTAACTTACATGGGAGGAAAATATACCTGAAACCCCTGACATGTGATCGGAAGCACCCGAATCAATTATCCAGGGACAAGAGGATGAGAGACACGCAATTGCATTATCTATCTGGACAAGATTAGTAGTGGAATCCGAAGCAGACTGGTTAGTCTAATATTGACTGTAGCGATTATACTCATCATCAGTCATCTGAACCATCTTTCGCACAGATGGTGCAGATGAAGCAAAAGTCTCATAACCAGCGGAAGAGTTAGCAAACAGCTGCTGAGGGGGTTTGCCATGAAGCTTCAAACAAAAGCGTTAAATATGACCAAGCTTCCCACAAAAGCGTTAAATATGACCAAGCTTCCCACAATGATGGCAAGTGCAGGTTGGACCAGAAGGGTCCGAGGAAAATGATGCACTTGAAGGTTGTCCACAACTAGCACCACCATTATGACCACGACCGAAAGAAGAACCTCGACCCATTCCATGGCCAAACTGACGAGAAACAAGGGTTGAACTATCCACTAGCGGGGTATCACAGGTAGTGTCAGGAGATACCTGTAACACCCGAAAAAAAGTATCTGTCAGAGAAGCCACGGTGGCATTACCAAGAATCTGAGAACGAACTACTTCATACTCAGGTCCAAGACCACCCAAAAAGCCCATAACGGCCAATTGTTCCTTTTGTTCTTGCATCTTCTGTACATCAGCACTGATGGGAAATAGAGAATTAAGTTCCTCATACATCCATTTAAAGTCTGCAAAATACTAGGTGAGGGGGCGACCTTTTTGATCCACCCAATAGAATTCTTGTGAAAGCTCATATATACGGGACAAATTATTGTGACCAAAATACAAGATATTTAAATAATCCCACAACTCTTTTACAATATTGATGTGGGTAACAAGGTCCACAATAGAATTGTCCATAGAATTAAGTAGCTATCCCAAAATCGGGAATCAACAGTGTCCCAAGTATTGGCACTAGACTTGGGTTTGGCTAAGTGATCTTGTTGATCTCGTCCCATCAAAACTAACTTAACAATTTTTCACCAATGCTGGAAATTGTTAAGTCCTTCCAGTTTCTTCTCCGTAATCCGATGAGAAGAAGAAGACACCACCTTAATCATAGTGGTCTTAGATTCAAAATATTCAGCAATTAATATCTCAAATAAGAGGTCTCCATAATCGATTCAAACAACCGACAAGCAATGAAATAAAATGAGACTCAATATGCAACAATCAATCTCCTCCCAAAAAACAAAAAAAAAGGAATCATGGAATAGGATAGTATTAGAATATTGATTCCTACTAACCAGAATTTCTCTTTCGTGTAGAATCGAATCAAAGAAAACCGAAACTCAAATTTCGATTTTCTATGACATATGATATGATTTACAGTAGCTCCATCGCATATGAACCAAAAATCCCTCTCCATCAAACTGATATCACTACCACATATTGGTAGAACCGAAAATTAAGAAGTGAACTCACTCCCTTTTCCTTAAAGATGCAACTTTAATATTAAATAGAGAATCAATCAATATCCAAAGAGTATTGTAGGTAGGGAATAACAAGATCTAAAGTTATGTAACAATTCCTAAAGACCTTGCTTTGATACCATGTAATAAAGAGAAAAGGGAGAGAGAATAGAGAATGAATTTTGTAACTAAGGGAGTCACACTTATATTGTGGACTGCCCAATGCATTCAATATTATAGCCATAGGATACAACCCAAAAGAATAATAACATTAAAAGAGGAAACAATCTAGAAGGAGAGGGTCCTTGACTTAGGGACTGCTTGCACATGTGCAACAGCCTTCCTTGACCTAACTAGAGGGCTGCTTGCACATGGGCAGCAGCCTTCGTTGACCTAACTTAAGGGCTGCCTTCCTTGACCTGAATTAAGGGTTACTTGCACATGGGCAACAGCCTTCCTTGACCAGACTTATGAACTGCTTACACATGGACAGCAGCCTTCCTTAACTTGATATGTCTAACAATAAAATATACCTTAGCATCCTATCTAGGACTCATATGTCTATCAATTAGTTGGTGGACCATCTTAGAAACACCATTAAGTAAAAAAATCTATACTGTTTAACATTTGATAAAAGAGTATAAATGCATAACATAAAATTGTAAATTCACCGGTCTCATTTTGAATTCAAATAACTACCATCTTTTCTTTTCTTTTCTTAGACTGGATTCCTAGTCCTGTACTAGTACTGATAAAAAGAATAACAAGAATGAACATCTACGTGGAAAACACTGTTTGTACTTTGTACTATAGTAACAAGGAATAATAATAAAAATTACCACAAAAATTATCAGCATTATTATTATTGTTGTTGTCCTTGTTGTTATTATTCCGTTGTTGTAATAATTATTAATCCCTAGGTTTGAACAATATGAATCAAATGGATGCTAGGAGAGAAAAAATTTTATGGGAAGGGTGGAGACGGTCCGAGCCTTTGGTTTTTTTTGCACAAAGAGGCTGCTCATGACACTGGAATCTGTATCTTCAGGTTGGCAACCTGACCTTACTATTGCACCAGAAGACGCCACCACCACCCCGGGGGGGATTGTAATATAACACAAACTCATTACAACCAAATTTGCACTTACATAACCCACCTTTGCTGTGTTAATTCTAGTAACTCTAACACCAAATAACAAACAAATGCTACAATGCATTTATTTCAATTCAATTTTCCTTTACTTTTGAAACTCAAATCTCAACTTTTCCATGAGAAGCTAGGAACAAATAGTAACAAAGCAATTGAAAGACGGAAGCACCTTCAAAGATGTTGAATTCTTCATCAATCTGAAGTAGCTTAAAGGCGCTCCGAGCACGCCAACCTTCTTCTTTTGCTTTTCGATAATAGATATCCTGCAAAAAGAAAGCAACACAAAACTATGGTTCTTAAAAAGGCCTTGGGTGGGGTATATAATCCAGTCAAAAGAATGAAAAAAAATTATTACCCTCTTATCTCTTGAAGCTTTCCCCATGTTTTAAGCTTGAAAACCAGCTACAAAACAAAGACACTAAAAGCCTTAGTCTTCTAAATTCTTCCCGTCTGCTATTAAATTGCTATCCCTCAAAGGAGCAATGCAAGAGTAGCTGAGGTTGTCAATAAGGGAAAATTTAACGTTTCTTGATTTGTTAAATGGAAACACACATGCACATACACACAAGGGTCTAGAATCATCATGGTTTAAACTTTTAATTCATTAGAGCATCATTTCCTTAGGAAAATAATAAAATATATTAGAGGGAAAAGTAAAAAAAAATAAAATGCAGCAAGGGGCCTCACCATACAAAAATGTCACTCAAAACATAGAACAACAGCCATAAAATAATAACAAGATCCAGGAACAATAGACATAACCAAGGTTAATCACCACACTAGATTTTAAACTAAGAGGAAGCTGATCGCTGAAAATTGTTGGTAAATGACATTAAACACATTAAGCTCAGCCAAAGAAATAATAACAACTGACTGCACCTTGAACCTTCAAGATTCCATACTCATGGAAAATGCCCATATTCTGGAGGAACTAACGTTGTGCCAGCCTCAGAGAGAGAGAGAGAGAGAGGTCAATGGCAGCCAGTGGAAGAGCCCACCCATACAGAGAAAGGGAGTTTTCCTCCTCACAGAGGGAAGGAAGAGAAATTAGTGTGAACAGGGTCTACTCCACCCCCTGGCTGGGGGGGGGCGAATCTCTAGGTCTCTAAAAGGAACACTTCCATTTATTAAAGGTTTCTAAATTAATTCCATAACTTGTAGTAATTAAGTACCAACATCTATAGATTTTCTTCTTTGGGTAACTGTATATTAGACCGAGTGTGTAAAGTAGTTCCATACACATACATGGGGGGGGATCTTAACTCGAAAAGAGTTGAAAGGAACCCCTTGTCATAATGTATCATATACTATTACTATTCATGTATTTAACATACTACCAACAATAATATGGGAAAAACTCACTAGAAATAGCCCGGCCTTGAGAAGCTTATCAAGGCAGCCTGTCTCTAATGCAGAATCAATCTTGAACCAAGGAAGAACCAATGGTAGGTCAATTGCCACAAGATTGATAAATATAGGGACAAAAATCAGAATTGATAACAAGCTTTTTTTCTCTTTTTCAACACTTGTTCTTTTCTTTTCTTTTTTTAACAATAAAAACAAAATGAAAGGATAAGACTTGGCCATCCCACCGAAGCCTCGACCAGCATCTCACCGATCAACCCAAGTTTCACACTAGGAACAACATCTCACTGCAGCTCTGGTTCTTACAGAAGAATTGATGCGGGATCCGGGTTGAGAAAACCCTAATTAATCCGCTAATGGACCCAACCAAATAATAAGATAATCAAATAACAATTTTAGTGGCAGAACTGTAAATATTTTAAAACCTCAACCAGTGGTGGCAATTTTGTAAATAATCAGAAGTTGCAATAGCTTAAGAACCCAAACAAGACCTAAGGACCAAATTAAAAACAATCCTTATACCAATGGATAAATCTGGAAATAAGATTATGAAGAAGGTTTAAATAATGAAGTAATAATGGTCAAAGGATTTTTTGTAATTTTCCAGAATAGGACTTCTTCCTCAAGCGCACGACTGAAACATGGAACGATGACCAGATTTAGGAGAAATGGAGAGAACTTTGTCAATAGGCCACGGTTTGGTCTGAAACTTCAGGGGGTGATTCGTATTGCATAGACCTACTGTTTCCCACTGATATTGGAGCACATCGGTGAGGTTAGATGAGGGGGAAAAGTCTGCAACACAGCCTAGGCGGAAGATGAAGTTGCAGTCCTGAGTTTCTGTGTGAAACAGAGTTTCCCAGCAAGGTATCAGCCTAGAGCTCTGGGGTTTAGTTCATTTATGGAAGGGAAGGTTACACCCAGACTTTGAGAATGATAGGGGGAGAGATGAGAGCTGTCGAGAGATTCTATTGGGGCTGGGTTTACCGCCCAGAACAAAGGAAGGTAATAGAAGAACAGGAAGGAAGGAGAAAAGGAAGAAGAAGAGGAGGGGATCAGCCTACAGAAGAAGCTGTCCTGATCGCAGAGATGAATAAGAGATAGAGGGAAAGAGAGCACGCCACTTCTTTCTGCCCGCAGGCAACCAAACACAATCTCAAATCATTCTTTCATTCTTCTTCTCTAAATTAAAAGTTCTATTACATGTGTATTTAAAAGAAATACTTTCCTAAACTAATTGAAGTAAATTAGTAAGTAAATAAAATCCTAATCCTAATCCTAATTAAAGAAACCATAATCTACTAATTGCCTAATAAAAATATTGCCTAAACTTCTAATCTAAAATTCCCAAAAATAAAAGATTACAAATATTACAATTAAAATTAAATCTAACAAAGATTTTAACCCATGCCCATCCCAGCTTGTGGGCCCGCTGCTGCATCAAGAATAGTATAAACCAATTTCAATTCCAAATTCCTGTTTGTCAAATGCTTATAGGCATCTCTTCATAAATACAGGCTGAAATGGCTAGACCTTCACTAGGACTTTCTCCTGGAATTAATGGCTTCTACACTTCCAAGGACTTACATTGGGATTGATTTCAAGATATTCAATGAAATTACATTTTCAAAGTCTTTCTCCACTAACAATGAAACTAACTATACTACTATGTTAACATCTCTAAGACTCCTAACTAACTAGTTTTATTTGTATGGGTCATTTATCCCTTACATATGAACATTTATTTCATCCAGTGACCCATATAACCCATTAGGCTACATATTTAACCCATTAGACTAGGATTTGTGCCTGTTCCGAAGTGAACATTTGTCCTAGGTAGGCCGATGTTCTGGCCAAGTCGGTTTTTGAATGTTATAAGAACTAAAAAGTACAGCCATAGAGCAGCTTCTGTACAACTGCCAAATGGTTTGGCCAAGTCATGATTTAATATGAAAATACCAAAGGGTAAATGGTCTTCCCCAAGACTGGCGGTCTGGCAGATGATGTTACTCACCCGGAAGTGAATACTCTGCTTCAATGCAGATTTATCAGGGAAAAAGAACTTATATACATCTTAGAAAATCTCTTCCAATAGTTTCCACTATGAAAAATTAGAAGACGAAGTGCCAAGCAACCTCTTTCGAGGTTTGCATACACTACAGTTAATCCATGTAAGGTAGGTAATGAATCTCAACTTTCATTGCAATGGAACTGGAGCACAAAGAACTCGACATAATAAGAGGCAATATTCAGACTGACCTTTCTAAGTAATAGCTAATCCAGAATTGCTATTCACCTCTGTCGATACCGAAACGATCGAATCTGCATCAAAACCCATTCATTGTTCTTCCAAGGCCCATAACTCGAATAGCTTCGAATATAAAGAATACCAGAACATGGGGTTTTCAAATCATCATGCCTCTAAGAAAAGACCTAAATGCATACCTAAGTATGCTCAGCGTGCAGATTTGAAATGCTCTCAAGCAGGTTCAGCGATGTCTTTTTTTTTTGGGAGAAAATTCAATTGTGAACATGGTTCAATGTATCGGTATCGGATCAATTGATCCAACAAATTCGTATCAGTTCTGAACCTGGCCAATTTCCAATCCAATCCAATCCCATCCCCGATCTCAGCTTTTTTAACACTATTTTAATGAAGATCCGAGACGTATCCCGTTCTTTTTTTTTGGGTAAAAGACAGTTACCTCCCCTGTAACTTACCTTATTGACCGTTGACCCCCAAAGGTTTCAAAAAAGACAGTTGCCTCCCCTAAATAACTATTAAAATCCAAATAGCCTCAATTTTTAACGGTGTTAAAGTTAAATTTTTTATAGACAACTCTACCCTCAACCATTTATCCATACATTAAATCTTATTACTGTTAAAAGACCAATATAACCCTTTTATATCCAACTAAAATAAACCCTAATCTCATCTTCTTCTCATTCTCCTCACGTTCTTTCCGGCGGAGATGATATGATGGACTCAGATGCAAGCGGAACAATTACAAGCGACCAGTGAGGCAAACTCTTTGATTAAGCACTAGTTTTGATTTCCATGAGTTGGCATTCTGATTTGTGTTTAATCATGTTGGATTCTCATTCTTAATATGAAATTCATATTCTAGTTCTCCTTCGCTCTTCCCTGTTGACAGCCCTCCTGATTCCTTTGGATATATATAATGGGTGAGTTAATTAAAGTACTTGTCGAATCAAGAGAGAAGAGTGAGGTGTGAGAGAAAATGACGGAGGGGGTTGGGGATCTCCAGATTTTGGTGAGGAGAAAACCTGTGAGAAATCAGCTGCAGCAGAAAAAGAAGGGGAAGAATTGGGGTTTGAAGAGAGAGAGAGAGAGCTAGGAAAGGGAGGAGAAATGGCATGGTTTTTTATTTCGACATTGAGGGAAGAGCAGAATCTACCAGGAGAGGAAGTAGGAGAAGAAACCGAAGAAGAATAGGAAATAAAATGGCCGTGGATTAAGAGCAACTGGAATGGGAGAAAGATGAGGGAAGATAGGAGTGAAAATAGAGATTGAAAATCTGGAGAGATTTTAGGAGAGATGAAACCGAAGAAGAATAGGAAACAATTATAATGGGAGAAAGATGAGAGAAGATAGGAGTAAAAATAGGGATTGAAAATCTGGATAGATTTTAGGAGAGAAGAAACCAAAGAAGAATAAGAGAGAAAATGGCCGTCAACTAAGGGCGACTGGAATGAGAGAAAGATGAGGGAAGATAAGAGTGAAAATAGGGATGAAAATCTGGAGAGATTTTAGGAGAAATTGTTTCAATATTCAAGGATTTGCAACGGCGGAGAGCTCCAAAGAAGAAGGCGATTCAAGGGTTTGAAAACCGGAAAAAATGTAAGAGAACAAATGGGGAAGTAGTAACCCTATTAAATAGTAAGGGTAAAATAGGTATTTCATCTCTCTAAAAGGGTAATTTGATTTTTTAAAAAATATTGGACTCCCACCGTTACCATCTAATGGAATATTCTTAACGCGTGGGGCTATTTGGATTTTAATAGTTATTTAAGGGAGGTAACTATCTTTTTTGAAACCTTTGGGGGTCAACGGTCAATAAGGTAAGTTACAGGGGAGGTAACTGTCTTTTACCCTTTTTTTTTTTTACTCATCATGTGCATGTGGCATGTGCAAACATTCATTGATTGTGGACCGATCCGATTCGGTATCTAATGGATATCGGCAATGGGCAAAGCATAGGCCATACTAGTAGTTCAAATATCGTTCATCATTTGCTTCTAGGTTCATGTTTCATGTTCATGAAAAGGGTTTTAAATTTTTACTTTTTCAAAAGGAAACGGTTTGGAATTGTTTATTGGGAATTTTCATACACGTCCTCTGGTAATGCGCCTAAAAGACTAAAAGACAAAACATACCCCCTGTTTGGAGTCAATCCAATAGACGTCCTTAGGCATGTTCGGTTGCAAGAGCAAAGGGAATTGAAGGAAAGAAAAGGAAAAATTTTAAACTTTAAATGGAAACTTTTATAGTTGTAGCATACCACGATTGTATAAATTACCTAAATTTCTCAACATAGTTAGTAATGATACTTATAAGATGTAAAATTTATTTTTCTTTTCAAATGGAGGGATTTGGATGTAAAGTAAAGTAGTAAGTTAATAACTAAATGTAGAATAATTTGGAATTAGTTTTATAATAATGTGATAGCATTATGTGCGGTAATCATTACAAAAGTTTTTATTTAAAGTTTAAAATTTTCACTTCCCTTCCCTTAAATTCTTTTTTATGTTAAAATTGTCTTTGCGATAATTGAGAAGTTATTATTTTACCCTTTCATATTAACACCCTAAAACCTTTCGCCCACTCTCCTCCCTGCAATCGACGAACTCCAAAACCCTTCTTTACCTCCGTCCATCCACGCTCCTCTCTACAATACACCTCCAACTACCCCCCCCCTCCTCTGCAAACCTTCACCTTCATCTTCTTAACTTCTCTCTCTCTCTCTCTCTCTCTCTCTCTCTCTCTCTCTCTCTCTCTCTCTCAAAAAAAAAAAACCTCCACCTTATTAACATGTCACAAGATACCATAACAGAAGGAGGAAAACATGGTGACAACCATAAGCTAATAGAGTCCAACGCTATCTATGATAGCTCACAGACAATTAGAGACATGTGTAACTGTAAGACTCACATGTAATATAGAGTCCCACAGTGACAAAACTGAATGCATGTATAGGACTCTATAGAGTACAGTCAAAGTGTAAACACCTGTTACAGATTTCTTTAATATATACATTAACTCACAAGTGAGACGTGAGTGAGCTTAATCCAAAATCTCAACGCTTACATGGTATCAAAGCTAAGCTTAAGCTCTAATTTTTTTAACCCTCTCTATCTCTTCACTATTATCTCCTTTTAATAGCAGCCAACTCCACCTCTGGTACCTCTCTAGCGACCTTGAGTTCGGTCACAGCTACCCGACCAAATCTGCCACAGTTTGGGTTTGGTGGCAATATTTCTCACCTCTTGAACATTAAGCTTGACAAGAACAATTATCTCCTTTGGAGGCTCAATTCCTTCCTCTCTTCCGTCTTCATGACTACCTCAAATATGTTGATGGCTCATGTAAGTGCCCATCTGCTAAACTACCTGATGTTGATGCCTCATCTACTGAGATCAATCCTGATTATACGGCATGGCAACAACAGGATCAAATGTTACTCTACTGCATTCTGTCTACACTCACTGAATCCGTCTTCTCTCTGGTGGTTGGCCTTAGCACGTCTTATGAGGTATGGACTGCTTTAGAGAAACATTATTTCATTTTCTTCACAAGCAAGGATAATGCAGTTGGAATTTCAATTGAGATCCCTCAAAAGAGGCAATACTCCACTGCCTGAATATATTCAAAAGCAAAGACCAGTGCTGATCACTTGGCCGCGGTTGCCAGACCCGTTCCAGACTATCAGTTAGTTTTAAGCATCCTTCATGGTTTCGGACCTGAATATGATGCTTTTATTTCATCTGTTACATCCAGACTTGAGCCTATAGGCTTGGACGATTTTTTGGGGATCTTATATAATCATGAAGTAATGCTCCAAAGCCGCAATTATGAGACTGTCACAACTGTTCCTTCTGCCCAACTGGTTACAAAGCCACCACAGTTGGACAACAATTATCAGAAGAGAGGCCGTGGGTGTGGTCATGGAAGGGCCGTGGTAGGTTCCCCTCTAACTCTCACGACAATCGGCCTCGTGTTATTTGCCAGGTATGTGCCAAGCTCGGTCATGTGGCAGTTCAATGCTACCACAGGTTCAATCCAAACTACGGTCAGCCTCAAGGTCACTCACCGAATGCTATGTATGCTGCTCAGACCCCCTCTTATGACGCCTCGTGGTACCCTAATTTTGGTGCCACCCATCACCTCACCTTAGATCTGTCCAACTTATCAGTCTCAACTCCCTATACTGGCTCTGACCAAGTTCGGATAGCCAATGGCTCAGGTTTGAAAATATCTCACACAGGTTCTTCCACTTTATCTACAGCTCTTAAATCATTTCTTTGCACAACCTCTATTATGTCCCTCATATTCAGTAAAAACTTATTGTCCGTTTCTCAGTTTACTAAGGATAATAATTGTTTTTTTTTTAATTTCATCCTTCGTTTTGCTTGTGAAGGATCGATCCTCGGGGAACCTCCTATTGCAAGGCCGGAATAAAAATGGTCTCTACCTCCTGAATGGTGCCTCCTCTGTCTCCTCCTCCATCCAATCATTCTCATGCTCGGCCTCAGTTGGTGAACGTGTTCCCTTCATGCTTTGGCATGACTGTTTTGGACACCCTGCACAAAGGATTGTCTCATAAATTATTTCTAAGCATCGTCTCCCTATTTCAGACTCTAATCTAGATAATTTTTGTGAACCTTGTCAGTTAGGCAAATCTCATCGATTGCCATTTTTAAATTATGTTTCTCATAGTCGTTCCCCATTAGATTTAGTACACTCTGATCTATGGGGACCTTCTCCCATAACATTTATTTACAAGCATTATATAGTATTCGTTGATGATTTCAGTAGGTATACATGGTTGTTCCCTCTGACTGTTAAATCTGAAGCTTCGTCTGTCTTTATTACATTTAAACAACAAGTTGAGAGATTTTTTAACAGACACATTAAACGTTTTCAATCGGATGGTGGAGGGGAATTTGTGAAATTTCACCCATATCTCAAGAAACATGGTATATTACACAGGTTCTCATGTCCCCACACTCAACAACAAAATGGGACTATAGAATGCAAACATCGACATATAGTCGATTCATGACTTACACTAATGCTTAGATCTAAGCTTCCCAAAGAATATTGGGATCATGCTTTTGCCACCTCACTCTATATGTTGAATCGCATGCCCACACCGGTATTGCAAAATAGATCACCCTATGAGACCATATTCAACCAAGCACCGGATTACTCACTTTTAAGAGTTTTCTGCTGCATTTGTTATCCTTGATTGCGACCCTATCAATAACACAAACTGGACTATCGCTCCCTTCCGTGTGTTTTTCTTGGCTACTCTTTACAGCACAAGGGCTACAAGTGTCTTTACCGTGAAACAGGTCGAATGTACATCTCTAGACATGACATGTTCAATGAAATTTTTTTTCCCTTCTCCACACCCTCATCATTTACCTCACCACCTCCGACCAACCCTCCCACATATCTCCCATCACTTCCCCTTCCTCATCACCTATGGGAAACTGCCCAACCCAGTCCTGTAACCCAAGGGGTGCACTTAACCTTGCCCGAGACCCACATCTAGTCCCAAACCCCACCTCTCCTCCTACCCAGCCAGCCATCACATCTAGGCCTGACCCTCCTTCCCCACCCTAATCCCAAATCTACCTTCAACCTTCCACGCTGCAACCTCCTAACCCGGCCATTAATCCCACGGCATCCACTCATCCCATGACCACTCAGTCCAAAAATAACGTCTTCAAACCAAAGGAAATGCACACCATCCTCCACCCTATGTGCCAATGTTTTCAGTCCCCCATCATCCCTACCGAACCGGCCTGTTTCACTATGGCCAATAAAGACGTACAATGGAGGGATGCCATGGCACAAGAATTTAATGCATTGCTCAAAAATGGTACTTGGGAATTGGTTCCCTATCATCCAGATATGAACATTGAAGGATGCAAGTGGATATACAAGATCAAAACAAAGGCTGATGGGTCAATTGAGCGTTATAAAGCAAGGTTGGTGGCCAAGGGTTTTAATCAGCAGTTTGGTTTTGACTACAATGAGACATTCAGTCCCATCGTCAAACCAACCACAATACGATGTGTGTTGTCTCTTGCAGTCACATTTAACTGGAATCTTCGCCAATTAGACATCCAGAATGCATTCTTACATGGTTTTCTGCAAGAAAGGGTCTATATGCAACAACCTCAGGGGTTTCCCTCACCATCCCAATCATGCCCGTTTGCTTTGGAAAGCATTGCATGGTCTCAAACAGGCTCCTAGGGCTTGGTTCCATCAGTTGAGTGACAATCTCCTACAATTGGGCTTCAAAGGCTCCAAAGCCGATTCCTCACTTTTTATCCTACACAAGAGTAGTCGACTTCTCTTGGTACTTATTTATGTGGATGATTTGATTGTCACAGGAAATGATGCAGGGTATACAGAAACCCTAATCCAAAAATTGGGTGTTGAATTTACTGTCAAGGATTTTGGACAATTGAACTATTTCCTAAGCATGAGGCTACTCTCACTGCCAACCGACTACATCTCAATCAATCCAAGTATGCATTAGCCCTACTGCAACGTACAGACATGGTTGATAGTAAGCCATGTGCCTCTCCCATGCCATCATCTGGATTGAAACTGACCAAAATGGACGGGGATCCATTTCCAGATCCTACTTTATATAGGAGCACTGTTGGGGCGCTATAGTACCGGACACTGACCGACCTGATTTGTCATACTTAGTTAATAAGGTCTGCTAGTTCATGCACAGTCCTACTATGGCATATTGGGCTGGTGTCAAATGGCTACTATGGTACATCAAAGGGACCATTCATTACGGTCTTATTATCTCACCCGTGAGTAAACTCAACCTTGTAGCATATAGTGATGCCGATTGGGCAGGCTGTCCCGATGATCGGAAATCAACAAGTGGGTATTGTGTCTACTATGGGGGTAACTTAATCTCTTGGAGCTCGAAGAAAAGGCCGACTGTAGCTCGGTCAACCACGGAGGCTGAGTACAAGGGCTCTCAAATACAACCTCTGTGTTGATGTGGATTCAATGTCTTTTACATGAAATTAGCTACAGTCTTTTCACCACTCCAGTCATTCTGTGCGACAACATTGGCGCCATTTATCTAGCCGCCAATCCAGTCCTCTATGCCCGCACCAAACATGTTGGAATAAACTATCATTCTGTTCGCGATCAAGTTCGGAAGAGGACCTTGGATGTACGGTTCTTGTGCACTGATGAGCAGATTGCCGATATCATGACTAAGCCCTTAGCTGTGCCACGGTTCCACAAATTTAGGGACAAGCTCGCGGTTCAGACTCCACCATTACGCTTGAGGGGGTGTATTAACATATCACAAGATACCGTAACAGAAGGAGGAAAACATGGTGGCAACCGTAAGCTGATAGAGTCCAACGCTATCTATGATAGCTCACATACAATTAGAGACGTGTAACCGTGAGACTCTCACATGTAACATAGAGTACCACAGTGACTAAATTGAATGCATGTATCGGACTCTATAGAGTCCGGTCAAAGTGTAAACACCTGTTACAGATTTCTTTAATATATATATATACATGAACTCACAAGGGAGACGTGAGTGAGTTTAATCCAAAATCTCTATGTTTACACACCGTTCGTCGCCGGAGGCAACTGTGTTCTGCTGCATTCAACCATGGGAATCTCAACAATGCACAAGCAGCTACTCCACAACAACAAAATCATCATCTCGAACAATTAGAACAGTAGACATCTTAGAAGCTCAAAATTAGAAAAGTTGAAAAAGAAGAATTAAAAGGAGAAAGGGAGGAAAATGCCTCCAAATTTAAGTAAACACCATGCTGGTCTATGGTTGCAGAAGACTTACAAGAACTAAAATATCAACCATAAAGTGAAGTAGCAGTGAAAGAGAGATAGAGCTTGTTTGGAATATGCCTCATCATCACAGAAGTCAACTCAGGAAATTTCCGATAAAGCGCATGAAAATGAAGAGAAAATTTTCTTTTCAAGGAGCAGGAAGCAGAAGATAAGTGTCGTTCCCTCAATGAACAGAGCTGGGCATCCATTGCTGCTTGCGTTTACGACCAGAAAGAAACCCTCGAGGGTCGCATTTGTGAGCCCCAATAGATTCTTAAGATCTGGATCAGCAATGATGAAAGTGAAACCTCAACAGATTCTCACAAAAATAATGATAAAAAAATATGAACCCTAGATTGTAGCTCATTTTGATCTCTGGTAAAATTCAAGAATTGGAGAAGACGAGAGAGAGCAGAGAAAGGAAAAATGACATGAGAAATCCTTCTTTCACTGTCCAAAGAATTCCTTTCAGGTGATAAATTCTTGTTTTTCTTTGAACCTCTCTTCTGAGACGACAAAGCTTGAAACACTCTTCTTGAGCTGGAGCTAGTAATAGTTGTGCCATCCTTACTATCAACAAAACCTCTTGGTGAGTAAAATTCCTCTTTTCCCTCTTTTCCTGAAGAATGAGTCTCTTCCCTTCGACGATAGCTGAGATGGTGATGGAGAGAAGGTGATTGTTTCGATCGAGATAGGAGAGAGGTTTGCGTTTGGGAGTTTGTCTCTATCGAAGATCGAAATGATTTGGATGGCTTTTCTCGGACTTGGATCATTTGATGATGGTTGCGATGGAACGTTGGGATGGTCTGCAGCGGGGACGGACTAGTACCACCTTAGAGATTTAGGAGAGATGATCTACAGGATTGAGGGAGGATGATGTGAGGGTTCCACAATGCGGAGATAAGGGGTTGAGGTGAGACGAGAGTGCCAAAGTTTCTAGGAAGAACGAAATGTGAAATCATTCGTTAGAATTTGGCATATATTCTTTCTTCTCACTGGAGACAATATCTATCTTTGGTTGTTCTTTCTCATCTACAATGAAATTCAGCAATGAAACCGATAAGAGAACGGTGAGCATCTTGGGGTGCGGGTTTGATTACAAAAGTAAATAAATGGTAATAACTACTATGAGAGTGAGACTGTGTGAATGTGAGCTGATTTCTGAGGTCTTTTATGAGGGGCAGGGGAAGGGAGGTGGGAGTTGCAGGTTTTTCAGTGTCAAAGCGAGGCGATGGAATTAATGTTTGCAGGGGTGGGAAGATGGAGGAAGATAGGGTTGATAAGAAGGAAGAGAAGGGACTTTTAAAGGGAAAAAGTTTTAAGTCATTTGACATTCACTTAACTGCCATTTCTAACAGCCTCTATTTCAGAGGAGGCCGGTGCATTTTTTAATCTAGAGGGTGTTTTTTTGTCTTCCGAACATTGCACAATGGAGGGCCTTAACTCTGATTCTTCTCAGAAATCTTTTTCAAACTTAAATGAAAATGCTTATATTGCTGAATGCTTTTCAAATTTATCAAGTATTACCAATCATGCCACTTCAGCAATCCAATGAAGCAATCAGATTTGTCAAAGCAATGCACTCACAGGTAATAATACAATCAAGTTGTTACTTTGGTTTCAAGGATTATAGATCAACGAAATCCAACTCGGAATCAGACATAGTCGATAGATTAAGCTAACAACTACAGTACGAGGCAAAATCACCTTGCAGAGAACATCCAGTGCTTTATTTAGGATTTTAATTACAGACTAAGAATGAATTTATGAATCAGACATAGTTGATAGATTAAGCTAATTACTATCCAACTTTATTAGAAATCGACTGATATGGACCAGATTCAAAACAGTATCAATAATTCGAAATCTAGTCCACAGATGCAAACTTGCAGAAAAAAAGGATGGTAACTTGCATATCTCCATGAATTAAATAAGAAAGAGAGAGAGAGAAAAGGAATCATACCTGTAGTTCGTCGGAGCTTCTTCTAACGGTGGGAATGAGAGAGAGAGAGAGACAGATGCGGTGGATTTCGTCGGAGCTTCTTGTACTGGTGGGAATCAGAGAGGGAGATACATGCGGTGGAGTTCGTCGGAGCTTCTTCTCATGGTAAGAATCAGTAAATACAATGAAGAAGAAGATTTGCTTGCGGCCGCCAAGAAATCTAAAGCAACAGAAAACCAAAGACAACCACACAGATTAGAAAAACATAGCCAAGAAAAACACCCATAGTACAACCACCAGAGCTCCTCCTATTCAACAGCAACACAGATGATTCATGTGTTAGATTTTCAGGTATTACCGATGTAACCACAGCAACGGTGGTGGTAGTGATGGTGGTAACGATGGAGGAACAGCAGAACAATGGTGGACGGCAACAAAGACTTTTTGTCCAAGAACATAGTAATTTGCTACGCTATAGATGAAGTAGTAAACTCCTTGCACTAAAGAAACGATTAGGGTTACACAGATGCAAAATTTCAGTCCCGCCAACAAGAAATGAAGCCCGCAAAGAGTATATGTAAAATTCGAGCACCAAAAACATACTTTCAGCCACAGCAGTGTTAGAATACTGTAGCCCATTCCCATTTTTTAGCTAGGGTATCTTATTTGCAGTAGGGATGAACGTTTTGAGACAGCTTTCACCTACCCTAATGCACCCCCCACTGCGGGATCCAGATCCTCTCCTCCAAGAGAATCTGGAGGAGAGGTGGCGCCCCCATTGGATGGACGAAACCTGGGGCTCGGGTGAATCCAAGCCCTCCATCCCAGCCGACACCCCCTATCAGCTCAGCTTGTTGGCTCAGTGTCGGCTCGGATGCAAGGCTTGGATTCATCCGAGCCCCAGGTGTCACACCCTAAGTTTGCCTGAACCAGAAGTGTGAGTGAACCGTCTCCAAACCACGGCTCACATCAGGATCTCAATAGACCGTGTCAACAAACCATCCCAAGCAAACCAACCATAATCAGAGAGTAATAAATAGTAGCGGATTTAAATAAATAAATGAACTGAGTTTACTATTTGTAATTTAATAATTTTCTAGTTATGCCATCATCCACAATCATAAATAATAATTTATTACATTGTCTATACCCAACTGAAAAAAGTAAAAAATAAATAACCCTAAAGGAACACACAGTAAGAGCACTCGCATGAAGCATCATGCTTGTCCTCCACTGTCTGTGAATCTATAGCAGCCATTGTCTTGTACGCTGGGGCAACCATGAAGGCTGTGTTTGATATCATTTTTGTTTTTATTTTTGCTATTTTTTTAAAAAGTATTTTTGAAAACCATTTTTGATCAAAAATGAAAAGTCATTTGGTAACTACAATTAAAAATAGATTGCAGAATGAAAAATAGATTGCAGAATGAAAAATAGATTTGGTATGCTTATGTCTAAAAATAATTTTTATAACTTTTATAGATTCATCTATATAGCATACCAAGAAATTGGCCCAGACAATGAAAAAACCCACAAGGTACTATCACCTCTTAGGCCTCCCCGACTAGTTCTACCATAAGAAATATATTAAAAATACGATAATAGAGATTTTTAATAAAATCATAATGAATGAAAAATTAATACACAAGTCTCTCAATTATAACATCTTTTTAATACAAACCATACTAAACAGTTATACGAAAAATGAAAAACATAAAAAACCACAATAGACACATTTGTTCATCATTATTAATAATTCTGATAAGCTTCCTTAATGTGATCTACAATTTTCTTTCGATATCCTTCCCATTGTTGTTGTTCTGTAGCTCCAACCATAGATTCAACGCTCACGACCTCATCATCATCAATGTCACAACCTCATCTTGTGCCCTAGATCAAAGTTTCAAAGGAGCTTAAGGGAAAAAAACAGAAACCACGTGCAATCAAATTTGAGGCAAAGGAAAACATCAACTGATTAGAGAAAAATAACCATAATCTCCAATAAAAAGAGAGTCGACTTATAAGTAACTCAGATACATGGTAGAGATAAATCATCCCATTAACCCATCAACATTATCATAGGTGCACAACAAAAGCTGAAAAAGGTTAGAAAGAAAAAAAAAATTTCCCGCATGCACCAACAAAACAGATGGCCGCAAGAAAAGTGAAGTTGAAACATTGAAGTAATAACACCTAGATTGGGATTAAAGACCACAAACAGAAGAGGAGGTCAAGGGAGAGAAAGTAAAATCAAACACCGAAACAGTTGGGAAAAGGGAAAGAATAAGAAAAGAAGAGGCGGCAGAATGATCTCCGAGGTACCAAGTTGAAGCAAAAACCCTTGGGTGTGCTATGCATCCCTCCACAAAAACCTGCGAACACGGCCGTAACAGAGAGAGGGAAAGAGGAAGTTTGGATCTTTCCTGTCGAAAACTTGAAATTCAGAATTAACGAAGAGAAGGATCATTGAATACAAGTTATGCTTCGTATGTTGTGATGGTGCATAGACCTACTGGCCTTGATTAACCCCCTTTCCCCCTGTTCTACTGCTGCAGTACTTCTCATTTACTCTTCTCCTTATCCCCTTCTTCCTATTTCTGTTATTTCTTTATTCTTGCTTTTTCCTCCTTTTTCCTTCCATGCTCTTCCCTGCCACCGTTTCCCCTGATCTGGGCGGTAGCAACCTACCTGATTGGGTCAAACTCCATCGATTGTGATCCTTAATGGGTACGCTGAGACCTTACCTTTGGGCAATCCTAAATGCAAATTCTTACCCCAAGCCCATACCCTTGCTGTGAGGAATCAAATCGGGAACTTACCTGTTATCTGTCCAACCGCCAGGAGCTGTTTTACTCTTTCATTTATTATTTATTGCTGGCTACTTCAAATCCCTTTGGGTTGGTCTTCACAGGTCCATGGGTAAGTTACCTAACCCTGAAATCTTGAGATCCCTAAGCAAGAAGAAGAAATAAAATGAAAAGAAAGATAGAAAGAAAGCTAGGGCATCTGTTTGGATCAAAGAGAAGGCAACCTAGCTCTATGTACTTACAACTTTGGATCAAAGAGAATACAATCCAGATCGAGAGATACTTTGCAGAGAGAGAGAGAGAGAGTGCTTCAAACAATGAGATTTGCAAAAGCTTCAAACGATGAGAGCTTCACATCAACAGTTCCTTCTTTAAAGCATTGTTTTTATAAGTTATAATCAATGGACAATTTTACCCCTAATTTGCGATCCGTTAGAGATATAAAAACCACGTGCAACTTAACAGTTTGCGCAAAAATGGTTTCAAAAATATTTTTTCCCAAAAATCAAAAAGTGGTTGAGATCTCTTTTTGAGTTTGAGCCTATTTTTATTTTTTCTGACAAAAAATAATAGCCAAAAACGATACCAAACACTTATAAAAATAAAAACGTGTCAGAAAAATAAAAACAAAAATAATACCAAACACAGCCGAAGTCCTCAACGGTGTAACCTGCATCAACATCTGAAAAAGAACTGCATCAACATCTGAAAAAGAGTATATATATATATATATATATATATATATATGGTGAGCTCACAACTTAGCTCAGTAAAGTACAAGACCAATGCAACATACAAAATGCATGAGATAATATTACAATTGGGTCAGGTATAACTTGCAAAATGCTATAGTAAGGTTTGGCGGCCACCTCACCTCCATGCACGAAAGTGTGAGCACACCCAATAGTCAGGCTCCGATCCACACTACTGTTGTTGCCCCACATCACTCACTCCGATCTAGAGATAAGGCTAGAGTCTGACGGGCAGGCTGAGCCACCATCCCATGTCCTCCCAATAATACCCTACACCACACCAACACCTAAACTCATGTTGGCAAGGGCTTGCAAGTAGGTTCCGTTTCTCACTAGTCCTATATGTCATCACAATATCTATAGCCCTACCCCAGTACAGCTCTCTACGAAATAGAAATAGGGCTCGAGTCTGGTGGGCAGCCGGTATGCCTGGCGGTATGGGTCCGAGAGCCCAATCTTGAATCTCCCTCTCCCGTCAACCATCGGCTTGGTTTTTAGGGTTCTTCCTAAACCATTCTAAGGTCCAAATACTTGTTTGGTCATCTAAGTTTCGACTATTTCATCTCATCCTTCTCAGATTGGACTCAATGAGAACTAGAGTTTTGGGGTACTTAGGATTTTGGATCATTACGTCATTTCACGGCTTCGATCCGAAATCCTAGCATCAATACAGAGGTTGAGCACTTACCGGTGTTTGTTGAATAATGGTGCTCTCTTCCAACGGAAAAATCTCCCTTTTTTGCAGTCTCCTTCCTCCTTGCTCCTTATCAGATCTCTTCTAGACGGTCTTGGGTTTGAGAATGTTTGAAAATGATCTAAGGAGAAGGAATGATGTGTATATATAGTGAGAGACCATTCTAGGAAGGTCTCTTACATCTAAAAGGTTTCCTAAACTCGGATTCGGAGTGTGGGACCCGCTAGATGTCGTCTCCACTCGAGAAATACATATTGGTTGCACAGAGTGAGATCGGTATGTAAAAATTGCATTTTTACACATCGTTTTTCATACCTAGATATCGTGGTTTGTCACCCGGCCTCGCCTTCCGGTCCGATTATGATTGGGAGACCTGTCATGACGTAAACCATGAGTTAAACTAGGTTTTTGGAGTATGGTTCTTACACCAGGTGTCGTCCATCCAAATGAGTCGCCACCTCTCCTCCAGATTCTCTTGGAGGAGAGTTTGAATCCCCACTGTGAAGGTCTCTTTCGGATCCACATTCTCTCCCAGAGGTTCAGGAGGAGGGGTGGCAACCCAATTAGATGGCCGACACCTGGGGCTCGTGTGAATTCGAGCCCTCCATCTGAGCCAACAAGGGGGTGTCAGCTCTGATGGAGCATTGGGATTCACCCCAACCTCAGGTGTTGGCCATCCAACGAGGGTGCAGCCCCTCCTCCCAAACTTCTGGGAGGGGAGGATTTGGATACGGTCTCTTTCTCAGACCAGGATCCTGTGTAGTGACTACCAGCGGCAGTCAAGATCCTCGAAACTCAAAGTTCATTGAGATGCATGATGATGCACTTTGAGCGACCAAGATCCTCACTGTCAATTGGTAGTCACTATACACGAGGATCTTTTTGCCCCCCTCTCCCTTGTAGTTTCGATGAATTGTTCACAGCTTTTATTGCGCAAGGCCTGAGGTTAATTGGTCGATGTCGCATGGTTGTGATTCTTGATTAGAAATTGGAACCAATCAAATCCACTTCCTGATTTAAAAAACTGATTCTGACATACTTCGTTATGTTTGGGTGCCAAGAACCAGAAAAAAAAATTTAAATAAAGCCACATTCATTGTTTTTTTTTGTTTTTATGAAAAAAAAAATTTCTTGACATCCAAACATGATTCAGTTTGTAATGGTCATTTTAATTGGTCAATGGTCTCGGTTTCAGTCCGTAATCAGTCAGTGCGGTCAGGCGACCGACGACTACACCCTTACACTACGAACGACCGATGTCCGACATAAGGAACGAACCGGGCGACAATGTTCGTACCACAGTGTCCCCTACGTGCCATTTACTCAAGGAAAAGATCGTGAGAGAAAGCGTTGGGGAGTGAAGTATTGCACTCAATAGGGTAAATTGATGGTGGAGAATATTTGAGTGTAATAAGTAGGTATTATATATTTATAGCTACAACAATTATAATACTGTAGGTAAAAATATATTTATCGCTAGGTAATATATATTTATATATATTTATAGCTATGGCAATTATAGCTACGGTAAACATTTAGCTGTAGCTAAAATATATTTTTATTTACGGTATAAAAATTTCAGTTGCTATAAATTATTTTAGACTACGGCTAATAAATTCCATAGCCAAAATCCATAGCCAAAAATATAAATTGTTGTAGTGTTGGTGCCAATAGAGACTCTTGCTTTGTATTTTTCAACCCTCCATCAATTCGCATACACCCTCTATCTAGTCACGATTCTATACCAATTCTTTCATTTTCAATCTTTTCTTTTTTGTAGAAACCACTTGACCTTTGAGGAGGGAACATTGTCCACAAAATTTCAGACACTTCACATGTCACGAGGCAAAAATTAAGCCCTTTTGGATAACCTCTCTCTAGATGCAGCAGCGTAGAAATATTCCTATAATAAAAGGGTACGACCCAAATCTTTAAATTTGAGATCTTAGTCTCAGACATTGGTTACATCCACACATCATTCAAAAGTCATACAATCTTGAGATAAAGAAAATATGGAGATGGATCTATATGCCGCGTGTATATTGATTTCTCCAAAATCAACCTAGTAGATGTATAGGATGGAGTACCTCACAATTTTTTAAAAGTATCCCACATGATTAGAGAGAAAAGACCAAATAGAGATACGTATTTCAATATTGTTGCCTTTCTTATTTTGCCTAGAAGATTTCAGAATTAAACCAGAACTGCTGACTGCTCTTTGGCATATAAGAACTGTCGGCTGCTCTTTTGCATACAAGAACTGATTCCGTGGGTTGGGTCTTATGACAAGAATCAAACAATAACATCTATAAATATTGTCATAGGGACAGTTAAAATCTTTGCCTGTTTGTATCAAGTTTGGATTCTCTTCTATTGTTGTAGGGACTCCACGGTTAGTAAACTTCAACTGCTAAATCACAATTGGAGCAACTCGACAATAAGGGAGTATCTTTTCTATCTTGCATCAATAGTTTAGTGATTCGGAAGGACTATCTGCTCATTATTTGTTAGAAACAAAACAGTGATAAACTTGTGGAGTCAGGTATGTTTTGCCTGGATTTTTTTGGGATTTTTTTATTTTACTTTCTTCTCCTTTTCATTTATGTAGACAGCCAATTTTGTCACCGAAACCGAGAACAATGATGTATTTAGACTTTATTATAAGTATTCATTAGACCTAAAAATAAAGTATAAAAAAGTACTATAATAGATTGAAAAAGAACTGAGCTCGTATTCACAATAATGAACGATGTGTGCTCACATTCTCTTATTAAAGGCTTGTTTAAAAATAAAAAAGTATAATTGTGCACGAAACTCTCACCACTACAGGACTCTACTAAAAAACATATTAAAAAATATAATGGCACACAATAAATCTGGTTGGGAGGGGGGTTGATAACTTTACCCGTTTTGCAAAGAGGTTTTTTTTCCAAAAAAAAAAAAAAACTATGATAATTAATAGGGAAAATTTCAACCACACCTCTTGTAGTATGGCTTAATCTCATACGCCCACCATTATTTACAATAGAAAAAATTTCATCTAACCCCCAAAAACTATGTCAAATTCGATCTACTACCCAATGGTTTCCAGATATTCTAACCGGCCCCATTTAACTGACAGAATGGACTGAACATATGAGTAGACATTTCTACCATTTCTATTTCAAACTTTAAAACATTAAAATGAGATAAAGTTACTAATTTGTCCTTTCTTTAAAACATTAAAATAAAACATTGAGTTATGGGAATATTTAAGAATTTCGGCCGGAATATTTCGGATTTTAGCTAACCCGAAACGATACTGGGTATCGACCATAATTTCAAATTTTGGCCGAAATTTCTGATTTCGGCCGAAATGTTTCGATTTTTGGTCTATACGAAACGAGATGTGCTCTCGGTACCAAAAATACAAAAATTCGGCTAAAATTTCAGTTTCGACCATATTTTCGGTCGAAAAATATGGTCGAAACTCGGTGACATGCTCTGGGTAAAATAAGATGTGAAACCCATCTCTAGAAAATGATTTCACTGGATATAAACCATGAGGAGATTTACAGGGAGGATACACGTTCTATAGCTCTCCTCTGCATTCTTGTCCTCTGCTTCATCGCTGCATACTCTGTCTCTTCTACTTCCCTCTACTACGACGAGCAAGAATCTCTATATCAAGTGTTGGATTCAATCAACTCCAGCATCGATTGGCGATCTCTCTTCAATGACGACCTCTGCGACTCAGCTCCTCATGGCATCGTCTGTGACTATTTCTCAGACGAAAACGGTACCATTACGCCTCACATCACAAAGCTCAACTTCGGTTACGTTTCAGATTTCTCTCCTAACCCTCCTTGCACTTTTAATTCCATGCTTTCCCCTCGACTCTCCTCCTTCATCTATCTCCGCAAGCTTTTCTTCTACAGATGTTTCACAGAAACCCAGGTTTCTTTCCCTAGGTTCCTCTTAACCTTGGGTTCTACCTTAGAAGAACTTGTGTTCATCGAAAATCCATCTATGGTCGGGACTCTGACTGGAAAGCTCGACAATTTCAGGCATCTCAGGTGGTTTATTCTCACCGGAACTAGCGTTTCTGGAGAAATCGTGAATTCAGCTCCTCTGGTTTTCCAACAAAAATTGCAGGGAACACCTTCAGCAATGACAGATACTCATCTGTCAGTCGAGCAATCATGAATTCAGCTGCCAATGACACTTCCACCAAGTACCGATTTCCTTCTACGATCACATCTAGGTATTCATAATCTCCAGTTAGAAATCGCCCAATTTTCTCCCATTTCGATTAGAGACCTACATCAAGACCTCTCTGGCTTAATCGACTCATCGACGGACGTTTCAGACTCGGTAACGAATCCGTTCTGAGAGATTTGATAGCTATTCTCAGGTACAAAACAAGTGCTTCTTCATCTTCCTTCAAACAAAATCATTCTCTGCAACTCACCGTCGTTGAGTTTTAGGTAAAGGTGTTTTTTAGTTTGGGGGCATTACGATCTTTTACCTTTGGAATAAGGGCAATATTGTCCTAATATTTGCAACTAACGAAACACTACTAACGGGTGGGGTCTCTTTGACTAACGGTGGAAAATTTTTGGGAGGTAGATGAGACATTTGGAAACTTTTTGGGTGGTAGATGAGATTTTTGAAATTATTGGGGGTTAGATCGAATTGACATAGTTTTTGGGGGTTAGATGAAATTTTTTCTTTACAATAATATCACTAACACTCCTCGAAGACATTCAATGATGGCAAAGGAGATTCAAGGATGACAATCCTAATTAATTCCCTTTGTTGCAGGATCTTTCTTTAACCCAACCCAGAAATCAGAATAGAGACTTTAAAGAAAATTCGGCTTATCTGAGAATCTGACCGTTGGTTGTTCTTCAAACTTGAAGGAAATGATCTTTAGGATGTACTTAAAGACATATCCAAAGTTGAAGATGATCCGATCACAGATGAGAGAGATGTGATTTTTTGAAAACTACCTATCATCTGAAAACGGGACTGGTTTAGTTAGAGCTGGTCGATATAATTTTAATCTTTAATCCGACGAGCTTTCGTTGATCAAATCAGCACTTAATGGTATCGCAATTCAGTATGCAATAATAAGAACTTGAAGGAATTAACAGAAGGACAAGAAAACCATAAAACAAAATATTTCGGTTGAGTTTCACAACCTATGAGACTCAACCAGAAAATTATGAGCTAAACTCTCTTCTTTTTTCTGGTCTAAATCTGCCCCAGCCTTCTTTTACTTCTTACTTATATAATTTGTAAGATTACAAAATAATAGAAAATCCTAACTAAAACAGAAACTTCCTTTTTAGAGAATAGGAAAGTTTCCAAAATAGAAAATAGGAAAGTTTCTAAACACTTTTAGGAAACTAAATTTAAGAAAGTTCTTAGTTTCCAAACAATTAAAATTCTAAATAACTAACACTATATTTTATGAAAGAAATAAAAAAAAGAGTGAAAAATTTACTGCTGGTACTGTTCACGTGAACAGTACCGTGAATACTGTTCATGTGAACAGTACCGTGAATACTGTTCATGTGAACAGTGAGGGTGATTGGTCAGCCAATTGGGTCTGGCCCAATTTTGGAAGATTCTTTCTTCTTTCGGCCCCTTCTGGAGTAGACTTGGACTGCATCATTCAAACATTATTTAGACTGATTGAATAGGTAAAAATATATTTTTACCCCAATACCCACATGTTAATTTACCATTTTACTTTTTTAATAAAAAGAAAAGTTCAAAGAATATTGTCGGTAGAATATGAATTGGGTCTTACCTTCTTCCCACATGTTAATTTATCATTTTATTTTTTTAATAAAAGGAAAAATTCAAAGAATATTGTCCGTAGAATATGAATTGGGTCTTACCTTCTTGCTAGTAGAATACCAACGTTGGAAACTCATCGAAAGCAATGGAATCAAGGCATTGAAGGATGGTCTATCTGCTGGTAGTTTTACAAAAGAAACTCTAACCAACTGGTCTCCCAAATGTCAAGTTCCGACAGTTGTAGTGGCAGTGGCATCATCACTTCAAGAAAACGAGTCCAATCCGTCTCTAATTATTGGAGGCTGCAATAACTGGTGCGTCAACCAATACAACATTATTAGTAAACAAGAACCAGAATAGTCAAAGGAGCGAGAAAAGACAATAGCATGCACCGACGAACAAAAGCTGCCGGTGGAAGATATTGTGGGTGCTCGAGGGGGATGTATGAGGAAAAAGAAGAGGAAGGACTGCACTACTAGTGGCAATAGGGATATCGAAGAAGGTAGTGTTGGAGAACATGATGCCTCCACCTCCGGTAACGTCGACGTCACCGTTACCGTTCCAGACAAAGAAGATGCTACGGATATAACTCGGGCATCAAACCCTAGAATCGCAAGGTTGATGACATTGCAGAGCAAGGTGTAAGGTTGGTGAGAATTTTGGATTTGCTCATGGAAAACAATGGTGCTTCCGTCTTCCTCTCCGCTGGCGACCCTCCAGGATTTGACCGGGGTCTCATCGTCACTCACCATTTGCATTTGCTTGACGGAAATGTGTTGTTTGGTTTTTTTTTTCCTACTCTAATTCATTCAGTTCTAGTATTTGATTGATTGCCACTTACAATTATAAGATAATCTGAAACTCCTCGTCAACGTAGGTCGCCTCGCCGAGATTGGAAAGCTCGAGGATCTTGCGCTGGAGCTCGAGGGACAACTAGTTTTATGAACTCCTGGAAGCAGGTTCTCTAAAATCAGAACTATCAGAAACGTTTCAGATTAGGGTTTATCTTGCTTTGGGGATTGGATTCTTGGAATAAAACTTCAACCGTTCCGGTGTAGGAGCAGGTAGCAGGGTTGCTTGTCACAAGTAGGGTTCGGACCACGTGGACAGAAAGATGTTCGTCGGCGGAGGGTGGTGAAATTTAAGGGTGTCAAAACTGGGCCCGGCCCACTAGCACGGACCGAGCCAGCCCGATATAACCTGAATCCAGCCCGGATCGAGTCTTAATGAACAGGTTTTGATCTGAGCTTATAAAACCCGACATCATTTCAACCCAAACAAAAGCCAAATCGGACCGATCCGTTAAGAAGCGCAAATTAACCCAAATCGATAAAACCCAACCCGAACACCGGTAAGGTCCATTCGGGTCAAATTTCTTAATTTTAATGGTTTTAAATTTTAATAGATTGTGTTACACTATTAGTTCACTTCATGATCTAAAAGATTATGTGAATATATAATTAAAACAATTATGTTAATTGTTATAGTTTATTAAATTACATAAATATATATATGGAAAGAATAATACTAATTTTATAGATAGAAATAATAAAATAGACTATATAGTTTACATATAAAAGGGGTCTGATAAGCCCGATAAATCTTATCTAGATCGAACCAAACCGACACCGGACCAATCCGTTAGTTATTGAGTCCAGCGCAGCCCACCTCAGCCCGAACTCTTAATGGATATGTTTTAGACTGGACTTATAAAACCCGACACCGATTCAATTAGGACCGAAACCGGCCTAAACCGGCCCGTTGACACCCTAAGTGGTGATCAACAAACGAGTGCACTGGCGCTTATCTTTATAGCGGGCGGTTCGGGTGAAGTAGGCTATCCAACTCAACCCGATGTTCTCAACCTGAAGAACAGAAAAACCGTGCTTATCTTTATAGCGGGCGGTTCGGGTGAAGTAGGCTATCCAACTCAACCCGATGTTCTCAACCTGAAGAACAGAAAAACCGTGACGAAGAGCCGAGGATAAAGCCCACCAGACGAAGGGGTTGTTACCAAAAAATGTTCTATAATCATATATGTGGCTGCTGGGATTCGAGCCCAGGTCTCCACGGCCACAACGTGGAATTCTTACCACTAAACTACAGCCACTAGTTGCTTAAGAACTGAAACAGTAAAGTAATGTTTGCTTCAGTCTGGCTACAGTAATTAATAAAGAAAGAAGTTTCAGTGGAAGTAACACGAGGAACCAACCCACTCTTTTTTTCGTTTTTTTGGTAAGAAGTAACTAGCCCACTTAACCTGGACAGGGTGTAGCTGAACATGGACAAGGTATCAGTCATGTTTAAAATGGATGTGATTCTGATCGAATCGATGTATAGATTCAACGGGAAATCAAGATGTCTACAATTCTCATTAAAAGAATTGTAAATCAAGCTGAGATCTGAGTTTGGCCAGGACCAAAACCAATATGAATCAATCAATCAATCTATCTGGTACTAATTACATGAACCATGATCACAAGAGAGCGTTCATCAAGACACTAGATAGAACATCGACACAATAGATTGCAGGTAGTCCTAATTTCTGAAAAGTTGATGTTGATGATTTCCTCTCTCACAAGTCATACAGCAGCTCGTATGGGTTCCTTCAGAACCATTCCGTTGAATACTTGCCATGGTCCAATTCAAGTTTTAACGGCGACGTCCATTCTAGCTTGAAACCTGTGTGATTGTGTGCTTGCATTATTCCATATTCTTTCCTTTCTTCAACCTGCTACTATGGTAATGCCTCATTTATTCGCGCAACGGTAGTGCAATTTTATTTATCTTTCAGGAAGAAGAGTTCAAAAATTCAGATAAGCATGATCCATATTGTGAGTAAAAATTCCTCCACTCCTCAGGTTCACCGTGATAATGAAGAACAATTCGAGGTTCAGAAGTTGGAGAGCAATTTTCTTAAAAGTATCAACTCGACTACAAACTAGTTGTAAATCAGGTGGTCTACAAACAGCTCAACCGCCCAGAGAGTACCATCAACTAGTCCACTGAATTTTAATAGAGAACATCAATAATTGTGTCTAAATAAGCCTGAACCATTGTATGAATTTATGCAGGTCAAACTAGTGTCGATCCATGATTAGAGTAGAAGTTAGAACAGTTGAAAATGGATCCAATGACTCCTCAATTTTACATGTCAGTAATGAGGTTATAACTATGCCTAATCAAATAAACCAACAAGCTAAATAGGAACAGCCAGAAAATATACAAGTTTTTATCTTCTTCTTTTTTTCTTTTTTTATTTATAATATATTAACCCATTAAACTTGTCAGTACTAAAATAACCCAAGTTACAAACAGTTCCAATTTACAGATCCTGTGGAAGGAGATACAGGATCATTGATAGGTAACCCAATGCAAAGACAGAAGCACTAAAAATACTGAGAATAAGGTAGGTGATCCAATGTAAAGAAGAGCCAGCTTCTTGTATTTCCTAGAGGACATTTTGGCTTTTTTGTTTAGGTCTGTTAAGGGCTGCTTCACAGTTCAAAAGGATATCATGTTAACCAAAGACAAATGAATGGTGGGGGGGAAAATCCAATACACCAAAATTGAGGCAGTTGAAAAAAACTGAATCTTTGAATATAATTATATTATTTTAATGAACATTAATCTTTGAATATCAATGATGATTTTCTGGAAGTAACAAGGTGGAATCCTCCATTCAACTACCTTTCTTTGAAAGATATCACAATTAATTATTTCTTTCCCGCCAAATAGACACCAGAAATTATCGCTGCCCCAGCAACCGCAACACCAAGGAATTTAAGAATCTTCATGTCAGAAACAGTTGATTTTCTTGCAGGAATTTCTAGGAGATCCTTAACCTAAAACAAATGAAAAAATAACTCTTAAGCACAAATTCGAAACATACTAGAAAAACCATGAAAGAGAGACTTATCATTATAAGCAAGGAAGCTTATAAAAGATTATCAAATTCCTTGGTACATATTCTCTGACCAGATCGTTTTTGGATCCTTGCATCAGAACTGATAAATGGATATTTTAAAGGCAGAGTAGATGAACTCATAGGGATATATCATTCTAATGGGAAATCTAGTTGTCGCCATGTGCATCATAACCATGGCTGTCATTCCGCCTTGTGGAAGAGTGATGTGTCAAATTCAACCATTGCATATCTAAGAAATGGTCGAGATTAGCCATAAGTCAAATTTCAGCCTCAATTCAATCAATTCCCCTTCTATGTAATAGCATTCCCTCCCATTTATGTCCATGGACTCCCTTCCCTCATCCCTATCCTCCCATTTATCCTCCTTGTGGTCCTGAAGTCACTTAGGAATGTGGACAACTCCAATTAGACCGAAACTTGACATGTGAATCGGGTCTTCTCGTCCACAGAATTTCAGCCCCATTTGAGTTGTCACTTTGTGAAAATGATACATGGTTACAAAAATCAATGTGACCAACATGGTGACAAGAAGTTACACCCTTTTCTAATAAAAAGTATTTTCCAAGCAAGTAGTAAACAAGATTCAAAATAAAGGCACTTCCAAACGTATGCAAGAACCACAAACATGCTTTGTTTTTCTTCATGGCAATAATAATATTTATCCCATAGCTTTCAACTGAGTGGCGACTAATCCGCAATACAAAGGCAAAAGGTTTTACGGGTGGCAAACCCATACGGAATGTATGGGTGGGCATACCTAGTTGTCACCTGTGGAAAGCTGATGTGGCAATTCCAAACGTTGAATATCTAATGATGGTCTGGATTGGCCACGTATCAAATTTCAGCTCAAATTCAATCATTTACTGCCCCATGTACGGACAGTACACCACCTCTGTAGTCCCATACACCCTCATCACGGTCATGGATTTTAATTTTGTTTTTCCACATAGCTAACTCCATTTGGGCTGAAACTGGACAGTGAGCACAGGGCATTCAAGTTAACCTCCCACAATTTCAGCACCATCCAACTATCTTTTTGTATCGCCACACCCACCAGTAAATCTAGTGTCGCACCTTATTGGACCAGACCATTTGTACTCGAAGGACAGACCACAGACCACCAGCCAAAATGTTCGATGCCCATTCTATTTTTTAAAACATTGGCTTCAACAAGATACTGGATCAAACTTGGAAGAACAAAACCTAGTATGCTGCCTTGCTCATTACTAGTGCAAAGTGACCAACTTTTCCTATTAAGATTTTTTTTTTTTTCCGAAAATAATTTGACTAATTATGCTTTGCCTATCAAGTTGAACAAAAGGCAACAGACAGAAGGACTCAAAGGCATCACAGAGATAGATATGGCTCCACCAAGGTTAACTAAACAGATGGATCCACCTCCTGGTCCCACCTGGAGATATGCCACATCAACCTCATTGGGTGATCATAGCCAGCCAACCAACCACATTCGTTGGATGGCACAAAGGCAAACAGTCCAGGAATTGCCATAAAGCAGATGTTAGTAATCTGAACCATAATTTAGCATGACAGATTTCCTTGATGGAACCAATTAATGGCATGCTCCATGACCATTGCACTATGTATGGACATGCCAAATGCATGCTGCCCCTACAGTCTATTGATAGGCTATTTTGAGGTATCATAGATGCCACAGGAAGGAAATACTGACATCAACATGCTGCTTCCAGTGCTGCTTGATTCCTTGCAGGTGCCCCTTGCCAACTACTGCAACAACTGAAGTATGTTCACTAGCGACTCTGAGTAATGTGGATGACATATACCTGAACAAACAAATACATTAAGAATCCAACTCATACAAGACAGGAAATGAGGGGGGAAAAATCAACTTTAAGTTAACTTGTGAGAAATTAAATAACTACATGACTATAAATTGCTGCACAGCAACCCTTATTGCCTTCCTACTTCTGTTGTTTCATTGTTCTCTTTAAACTTTAAGGTTTGCAAATGGAATTACATACATACTTTTACTTAACTACAACAATTTCTGATGTTCAGAACAGTTTTACTTATAAACACATATACATACATCCATGCAGCACGCACACAAAACAAAGTCTATAGTTGTCAAGGCATCGCCTAGGTGAGAAGGCGAGCTTCTAGGGACTGAACGGTTGGGCAACTCGCTCTCTGGGCGATCCCTAAGCATCGCCTTGGAAGCCTTATTGCCTAAAACGACCGCCTTCTTTTTTATATCTATTTTTTAATTCTTTTATTACAGTATACGGATTCCAGTTATAACACATTTATTTGACCGTGGAAACAAGTCATGGTACATAAGATTATTGAATTATTAATCATTTACTTCATTTTTGTATACTTATTTAACTATTCAGTCTAAATGCTTTCTCTTTTACATAATCCATCATTACATGCTTAGTTGTCAAGGTACCAAGGCGAACCAAGGCGTTGGAGGCCTGACAGACGCCCAAGGCGACCAAGGTGCTTGGACACCTAAGAGTTGCCATGCCTTCACAACTATGATTACATGATCTGTTTACTTGTTAGTTGTTACTTATTACTGCCCTTAATATATTGCTTACTTCATTACTTGTTTCTTCACGGGTTTATTTATTAATTTGTGTTTTTGTTGACACATGATTATTCAATTGATTTAATATTTAATCATTAATATTTCTTCTCTTTTATGGACGTTTCAGACTCAGTCTTTTACCTTGCTGTCTTGCATATAATATACAATGGATGCCAGTGGTAGTAGTCATGCCGATATCTTATTACATTGCATAGGTTGATTTTTGGTGTATGATATAAGCATACAAATAATAATAAGTAAAAGCCTAGGCACACAAGCACCCCTCCAACACCTTGGTTCGCCTTGGCGCCATGACAACACACAAAAAAACAAAGATGTACATCTCAAATTATGCAAGTTTTTACGTGTGAAATTACAGATAGCCTGTACTGATCTTCCAAAATTGGTCCACTCTCTTCCCTTCCTCATATAGATAGATAGATAGATAGAGAGAGAGAGAGAGAGAGAGAGAGAGATGACAAGGAATCTTTTCTTTTCCTACACAAGGTAATTGGGTGGGGGAGAAGATAAAGCCCAGAAACAAAATACAAGAACTAGATGTCACTGAAAGACTGGCAAGTCACCTCACAACACAAAGAGTTCATTAAATAAAAATTTAGCCAGAACAGCCATCAATATCGCTTTCTACTGTCTAAGCTGTTCCAAAATGTAAAATGAAGGACTCCTTTGAACATCGACCTCCTTCAGAATGTATGGTCAAAGAAGCAGCAAAGAAATACTCATATCAACCATACCATACTTGGGCTTGACATTCACTTAGTTCTCAAGGCATGTTTGACCAGTTGAACCTTCCCACTTGCCTATGGTCTTCTGAATATATAATTTGCATGTGTACAGAGTTCTTATGAACTAAGAAGCATGGAATCTCATCATTGCATGTTACAAAAGTTAAAAATAAAAAAAGAAACAAAACAAAGAGAAGAAAAGGAGAAGAGGCATAGCAGAAGTCATAGTGCCTTCCAGCTTCTTTGAACACCAAATTTGAGGTCGGTGACTAAGGAAATCAAAAGGCGATTCCCACAACACCAGACTATGGTGGCGTGGTGTGACTGTAATCAACACTGGTAAGAATCTTTCTTTCTTTCTTCTTCTTCTCCTTCTTCTGCTGCTTTGAATGTGATCCAAGGTTTGAAATCTCGGGTCTCGACCACGTCTCAACTAGGTCAAGATCCAAAATTTTCGAGATAGATCTCGGTCAAGATCTCAACAAGGCAGTGTACTTTTTTCCGGGAGTTTTGTTGAGGTGTCTCGGGGGTCAAATGGTCATTTCAAGGCTGATACTCTATGGAAATGCTATTCTAGCCTACATAAACATATGTAAACCATGAAATTACAAAAATAATCACATATAGTGCTATTTGGAAAAAAGTATGACACATAGTGGTAGCAAAAATAATAATACATACTGGTAATTTGCCTAAAGAAATAGCACTCAACATTATTTATGATTAATATCATCTAAATAAATGTTTCTTATTCTTTATATTTCATTTATTTACATTATTCATGAATAAGCAAACACCCTCATTTGAATCCAATAAAAATAGTCTATAATTCAAATTCGAAAATGACAAAAAGTCGACTTCCTAGTTCAAGAACAAAAACTGGATTTTCGAATGTGGGGCGGTTTTTAACTTTCTAATGCTAGCCTTTTTTAAAAAATTTCAATAAATTTTATTAGAGTAAACATTACTAAAAACCAAGAGTGCCAAAATAATCTATGGTTTTGGTGTCCAAAAAAAAATATTTCCATACAGGCGACTTTAAACAGCATTTGTATACTCTGAACAAAGATTAACTAGAGTGTAACTCTTTCAATATAACTCGGATTCAAGCAATGACAGGTTTGTTGAAAAGCTAGCATAATCAACTTTTCAACAAATCCAAGTTACATTGAAGAAGATACGCTCTAGTTAAACCTTATTCGTAGTACACGAAGACTATTTAAAGTCGCCTGAACGGATAAATTTTTGGGACATCAAAACAAATTATTATTTTTCCAGACTCTTGGTTTTTAATAATGTTTTACTATAATAAGATTTATGAAATTTTACATTGGAAAAAAATGCTAGCATTTAAAACTTGAAAATTGCTCCGTGATCGAAAATCTAGTTTTTGTTCTTGAATTGGAAAGTAGATTTTTTTTCCTTTTGGAATTTGAATTTTAAACTATTTTTATTAGATTCAAAAGGGGGGGGGGGTGTTTGCTTTTATTAAATTCAAATAAAATTATATTTCTTTTACTTAAAAGATATTAGTCATAAATAAGTGTTTGTATATTGTTCCCTAAACCATTGTAGGTCATCGGGTTTCAATGCAATACAAAACAAAACCACAAAAATCATTTCAGTCAAGAAAAACAGGTTTCGGTTGAAATTCCATTGAGATGGACTGATATCTCGAGTTCTCTTGAGATTTCGACCACTGTTGACGTGTCTCGGGTATCATCTTGAAACTCGAGATTTCGACCACACTGTTGAATTGTCTCGGGTGTCATCTTGTCTCGACCACCTCGAGATCACCGAAATTTCAGCAAGATCTCACTGAGTTTTCAAACCATGTTGTGATCAACACTAGTAAGTTTTTTTTTTCTCTTCTTCTTTACCTTCTTGTCTGCATCTTTTCTCCTTTTTTCCCCCTTAAAATGGTCCCATCACGGCCTCGACTACCACCACCATCACTTTTTTTCTACTTTTTGGAATGCCCCCCCCCCCCCCCCTTCCTCTCCCTCTTTACTTATTCCTCCTCTGCTTCTTTTTACAAAAACATTTCGATTAAATTAAACTGGTGTGATGTAAGCGATACAAAAGATAAAGGGCAACTACCCAATGCTGGTCCTGCCTATGTGGAGTCCTAGGAGGGATGAGTTCGGTGTTGGTCCCAACCTTTAGCATTTTCGCTCAAACTGGCTGCCCTCAAGACTCAAACCCCGACATTTAGCCTAGCAGCCCAAACCTCTTACCACTGCTCTAAGCAATCAGCCCTTAAGTGATACAAAAGGTACTTATTACAAAAATATGCAATGAAGATGGTGTCAATGTAAGATGGATATTGACTCTTGGTGTCCATGTCGCGGTCTTTTGGGAAGGAAGAGTCAAGTCCCCGTTTTCCAAGTTAGTGTCACCATATACATATTAATATCTAGGGCTTTGTGGTCGACATTAGACAATGAGTATTCTTTTGGAACAAGCTTTCAATTTCAACAACCCTGTTGAAGACTCAAAACCACACCTTCTTAGCAACCTCATAAACACACCATAAACGAACCACCTAATTAATCAATCACCTTCTCAATCATGATGACCAATGTATTTCACTACCTATTATTGAAACCACCTAGCGGCCAAAGCCCTTATCCATAGAACCATATTATATAGCTGGCAAGAGTCATATGCAGAGCTTTGTCCCCATGCTACAAAGTACAAACTTGTAGAACCTCGCCCTATCTTCTTTTCAACTTCGAAGCTTATGAGCCTTCAACCTTCTTCATATAGACCATAACTTCATTAATGCCCCAATAACAATTTACAATACCCAACTAAGATATATAACCCCTCCAAATGCTATCCTTTTCAGCACCAGAACTCCAAGCCACTTACCAATAAAGTATTCATGCCTAATGAGATCTTTCAAGAACTATGCAGTACAGACCACCTAGTGCCACCCCCTTTGAAATCTGTTTCTTCCCATTTGAAAGTCTCCTTCCGACATTTCAAGCCTAGAGGCAATTGTAGTAAATATGAGTACCGTTTTAGTCCAAGTGTTATTTATTTTATTTTCCTTGTACTTCTTGTTGCCTATATAAATAATATTGACCTCTGTCTTTTCTGACAAGTCAAACCATTATTCTAAATTACAACATGGTATCAGAGTGAAGATCCCAATCGAGATCCGAACTCTAATGCCAGCCCTTTAGCGCCGCCACTCGCTTCCGCCTCTCTCTCCTCCCCCCTCTCGGTTCACCTTCCGCCACCGTCTCATTTTAGCGCCACTTCCTTACTTAGTGCCACCACCCTCCCACCCCTTGGTGGTGATGCTTTCCAACGAGGATATTGTTTGCAAAAGCCCCTCTCTCGCAATCTCGTTTTCCATCTGTTCAGCCAAGATCAGATGTTCGTTGAAGTATTCTGACTGGCCTGGTTCAGCTATGCTCTCTTAAGAAAGATCTTGTTCTTATTTGTTACTCTATAATCCACAGTCATGTCAGACATGACAACTTTATCAAATGTTCCCGAGGGCTCTAGTAATTGGAGTTCCTCTGGCTTTCCTTCATTCTCTATTTGTTCCATTAAATTGGGATGGGAACAATTATCTGACGTGGTCTCGTTCTTTCCTTTCTATAGCTTCCCGTGGCTTTTAGATTACCTTATAGGAGATGCTAAGAAGCTTGTTGATGGTTCAGATACTATTTGGTGATGTCATATCTCATCGGATCCATGGATCCGAACATTGCTTGGGGTTATTTGTTTATGGATTCGGCTGCCAGTATACGCAAGGCAGCAAAAGATACCTACCCTCAAGGAGGGAATGATACCTACGAGCTTCAGAAAAAAAATTCATGATACGAAGCAGAGGGAGATTGTCCCAATATTATTCTAAGTTGCAAGGTATGTGGCAAGAATTAAATTATTATGAAGTTTTATCTACCACTTGCCCCACATATGCAAAGAAGTTTGCCAACGAAAGGATAAGTTTTGTGTGTCTGTTTTTCTGGTTAGCCTCAGTGTGGAGTCCAATCAGATTCACGCATATGTTCTAAGTCATGATCCATTTCCTTCTTTAGAACAAGCGTATGCTATGGTCCAATCTGAGGACAGCGAGCGCACAGTGATGTTGCAACCTGCTCCTCTTAATCAATCTGCTCTGTTTTCTGGTTTGAGTTTCTCTGCACCTTGGCGCTCATCCTAGCTCAGATAAGGAACCAATTAAATGTGAGTTTCTGTAGTAAGAACGTCACACTAATGAATTTTTTCGGAAGCTCCATGGTCATCCCACTAATGGCAAAGGCCGTGGTCAGGGTCGTGGTACAGGCTCAGTTTAGGCACATCAAACCAAGATTGTTGATGTTGCTCCCCTTGGGATCTCTTTTTCCCAAGAGGATTTGATGACAACTTCGTTGTTTCCTATCTCAGTCTAGTCCTTCGCCGTCAGCGTCTGCAGCATCTTCCCTACCAACGGCCTTTGCTTCTAACTTTGCCAACTCAGGTATTTCCATCGGTGGTCATTGTGCCTCTACTTCCCCATGGATCATTGACTCAGGGGCCACTGATCATATGGATCAAGCCTATGCTGATCTACAGAAGGCCAAAGATGATCACTAAAAGGATTCGGATGCCCAGGGGCCCTTTTTGAGAACTGGTTCCTCTCATTCCTTTTAGAGTATTTTCCTAGTTCCGGTAAATGTAAAGTTTGAGCTGCTGATGGTTCCCTTTCCTCTTTCTCTAAAAGGGCTCTATCAAATGCTCTCCTTCTCTTTCTTTATCATCTGTCTTGCATGATCCCAAATTATCTACTAATCTGCTCTCCATTAGTAGTCTCACGCGAGATTTGAATTGCAAAGTCACTTTTTTCCGTCTCATTGTGTGTTTATAAGACTTGGTGACAGAGCGAACGATTGGCAGTGGTAAAGTGGTAGATAGCTTATACTTGCTCGAGTCACCTTCTTCAAAGTCTTCAGCCTTGGCGACTTAAGCTTCATCTTCCTCCACAGTTACACTGGCTGATTTACGTGTTTGACATCATCGTTTGGTTCATCCTCCTATTGGGACTTTAGTCCAGCTTTTTCCTAGTTTGCATGAGCTTTGTAATTTGGAACAATTTTTTTTTATGCTTGCATTTTTGCAAGGTAAACTCATACCATTTATTCTTCATCTGATAAAAGAAGTGAAACTCCTTTTCATTTAATTCAATCTGATGTTTGGGGTCCTTCCCGTTGTGCTTCTATCTCTGGCTATAAACAGTTTGTGACATTCATTGATTGCCATACTCATCTTACTTCAATATATCTGTTGCGCCAAAAGAGTAAGGTATTTTGTTGTTTTACACTCTTCCATCGGATGATCCAAACCCAGTATCGAAAGTTGTCATTCTTCGTACCGAAAATGAGAAGGAATATGTTGATGGGTCGATTCAATCATACTTGGCCGACCACGGCATTATCCATCTAACCAGCTACATTGACAGCCCTGCTCAGAATGGAGTGGTTGAGCGCAAGAATCAACATCTAATGGAGGTCGCTTCATCCATCATGTTTCAGATCTATGTTCTTGCCCCCTACTGGAGTGAGGCCATCCTCAGGGCTGCTTATCTCATCAATAGGATGCCCTCACGATTCTCGGCTCTCGCAGCCCTTTGGAGATGCTTCTTAGCTCTTCTACCTTTACCGTACCTCTGAAGGTCATTGGTTGTGTGTGCTTTGTTCTTAACCACATCAGCATGGTAAACTTGGTCCGCGTGGTCTCCAATGTATTTTCCTTGGCTACTCAGCAACCCAAAAGGGGTACAAGTGTTATCATCCTTCTACTTCGAGGATGCTCGTTTTTATGGATATGGTGTTCTATGAGACTGGGGCATTTTTTTCTGCTCCTGCACCTCTTCAGTGGGAGTCTGGTTCACAGGTAGATATGCTTGCTTCACCTACTACTGTCCTACCAGAGGTTTCAACCATGGTCCCAGCTCCATAGGTTATTACCATAGCCCCAGATGATACTGATATGACTCGAACTCAGGGGAAGTCCTCCCCGATTGTTGTTGTCTCGGACCAGCCTTCACCTCCACCTTCACCTCCTCTGGAGGTCTTTGTTCGCTCCAAATACAAACGACAGCAAGATGAAGTCACCACTACCACTGCACCACTCCAATCACCACATCATGATCTAAGTACTCTGTCACCACCTCCATCCAGTGAGCATACTTTTAACCATACTCTTGATTTGTCTATTGCCCTTCGTAAAGGTGTTAGAACCTGCCATAGTTGTCAAGGCGCCAAGGTGAACCAAGGCGATGGAGGCCTGACTGGGCGCCTAGGCGACCAAGGCGCCCAATTTTCCAAGGCGACCCAAGGCAGTCTGGGCGCCTAGGCGACGCCTTGACAACTATGGAACCTGCACACAACATCTTGTTTCTAACGGTGTTTCTTATGAGTCTCTATCACCTTCCTTTCATGCATTTGTCTCTTCTTTGTCCTATGTTTCTATCCCTTCCCACTGGCAGGAAGTTTTGGCTTATCCTAAATGGAAGGCTACAATGATGGAAGAGATGGAAGCTCTTGACAGAAATGAGACATGTGACTTAGTCAATACTCCTCTTGGGAAGAAATTTGTGGATTGCAAATGGATCTTTACAATGAAGTATAAAGTTGATGGCACGGTTGACAGATACAAGACGAGGTTAGTCGGCAAGTGATTTCTCAAACGTCGCCATTGACTGCCAAGAAACATTTGCTCCTATAGCCAATCTGAACAATGTTTGAGTTTTCCTCTCTTGTGTAGTCAACCTCGGCTGGGGATTGCGTCAATTGGATGTAAAAAAATGTGGAACTAAAACAGGTGTACATGGATGTTCCTCCCGATTTTTTTGGACAGCAAACCTATGGTAAAATTTTTGCAAATTGAAACGAGCTTTATATGATCTGAAACAATCTCTTCGAGCATGGTTTGGTCGCTTTCATAAAGCCATGATATTTGTGGGTTATAAACATAGTAATGCGGATCATATTCTATTCATCAAGAAAGCTGGTGTGTTAACCACTATCCTCATTGTTTATATTGACGACATTGTGGTTATAGGGAGTTATGTGGCTGAAATCACTTGTTTGGAGACTTTTTTGGGTATTGAGTTTGAAATTAAAGACCTGGGTAAGTTACGATACTTCCTAGGGAACAGGGATTGAGGTAGCCCGATCAGATCAAGGTATCTTCCTCTCTTAGCACAAGTATACACTTAACCTTTTATCTCACACTAGCATGCTCGGATGCAAACCAGCAGACACTCCTCTTGAGGCTAATTCTCGTTTGATGCAAAAGGATGGTGAACCTGTGGACAAAGGAGGTTATCAGAGATTCGTTAGCTTGATTTATCTCTCTCATACTCGGCCAAATATTGCATTTGCGGTTGGCTTGGTCAGTCAGTATATGCATGACCCATTCTCTAGCCATTTAGAGGTTATCATATTTTATGTTACTTGAAATCTGCTCATGGTCGCAGAGTTCTTTTGTCTCCCCATGAGCATATGTGTATTGAGGCCTACACTAATTCTAATTGGGCTAGTTCATCCGATGATAGACATTCTACCTCCGGCTATTGTACCCTGGTCGGTGGTAATCTGGTTACCCGGCAGAGCAAGAAGCAATCAGTGGTTTCCCACTCTAGTGCAAAGGCTAAGTTTAGGGCTATGGCCCATGGTATATGTGAACTTCTTTGGCTTCAAGGGCTTTTTCAGGATTTGTGTATTGTATTCAGCTTCTTATGCAACTTTTCTATAATAGCAAATCTGCTATTAACATTGCTCATAATCTGGTTCAACATGATCAGACAAAACATGTTGAGATTGACCGCCACTTTATCAAGGAGAAGTTAGAACAAGGTCTCATTTGCATTCCTTTTGTTTTGTTATGTCTACAGATCAGTAGGTCGACGTTTTTACCAAGCGATTTCCTAACAAGACCTTTCATCCTATTATGTCCAAGTGGTTGATATCTATGCTCCATCTTGAGGAGGAGTGTTGTAATATTGGTACCGTTTTAGTCCAAGGGTATAATTGTTTAGGGTTATTAATTTTATTTCCCTTGTACTTCTTATTGCCTATATAAATAATATTGAACTCTGTTTTTTCTAACAAGTCAAACCATTATTCTAAATTACAACAGCAATAAATACCAAATATTGAAACACGTGGTGAAGCTTGAAAAATAAGAAAGAAGAGTGGTAACATTTAAAAGGCCATTTTTGTCGTTTCTTCCACATCCACATCCATATCCAATCTAACATTGACATGCATCTGAATGTATCACCAAATGGGTTTTGAAATAAAGAGGATAAAACCTCACATCCCAAAGCACTGCCTTTGTCCACATTATTCACCATATCATCAATGGTTAACACTCGCTTAAAGTTGTATCTAAGACTACCACCTTCAAGTATGGAAAATATGAATGAGTAGACCATCAATGCTAAGTCATATCTTTTGGGGACGATTACAGGTTACATGTTACAGTCTACAGAGCCGCATATGAAAGGAATGGAGAAAAAGATTTCATAGAAATTGTCTTATTTTTTACCCCTGGATAAGGACTAAAATTTCACTAGTTGATAAGCTAAAGTTACTATGGGACTGAAGACAATGGAATTCAGAGTGCTGAATCCAAAGGCAATAGCTACTAAGGCTCCATTTGGTTGGATTTCTCCTTCAACGTTGCAATGATTTTATGAAAGAAGTCAACAAATAGGTTTTGGTCAAGAAATTGAAGTTTGTTTGGTTGTATTAATTGAAATATTTTAGGAACAAGAAATCCAGTCGGTAGTTCAATTTTAGGAATAGATTCTCATTGTCTTCTTCAATTTTAGGGATCACCTAAGAGGAAGTCAAGGAGGTAGCAGAAGGGGTGGTGGGGATTTCGGTTCGGCTTCGACAGCACAATAAACACAAATCCATTGCAACACTACAAAATCAAGGAGCTTTGGATTCCAAGACTGCGGAGATTTTTTGAGTCTGCGGTATGGGCAACCCATTCAGTCGTGAACTCTTGCACAGTCTGGGTCATATCCTATTAGCTGATGATGCACATAGAAGACTTTTTCTGCATCTGAAGGCCTTGGAATTCCATCGGAGCAGTATCTAACCACTGCGGCTTGAGCTCCTCGAGATGTTAGAAAGTGGCGTGAACAAAGAGAGACTTGGCTTTTCGAGGTTTGCCAGACAAAAAATTAGGCTCTTGTGAGCTACAAAATGCAAACAAGGAGGGGTTGAAGGAGGAGGAGAGAATGGAAGTTGATGCTGCCCTTCCCGATTCTACTCTAGGGAGCTCCACCAACCAAACAACGATGACGCTACGAGAGAAAATCATCATCAAACCGTGTGTATAATTTTGAGAAGAAATTGGAAGCTTTGTATGGTCCCAACCCCGGGACTAAAAAGTTGTACGAACTGTTGCATAATCCTTTGGCCTTCTCTTTCGCATGTGTTTCGGTCGGGGATGGGTCACTGCAAACCCATTTTAGAGAGAAACAAAATCAGCAGATCCTCAATATCCCTTTGGGCAGAGGAAGTCGGGGATAGCAGTTTTTTTTGGGGGGGAGGGGGGGCTCAGGTCACCATAATGGAGAAGGGGCAGTTGATGCAGTCCAAGAAGGCCCAAGGCCCAAGCTCAAGTCGATAATGGGTCAGCCCAAAGAACCAGTATTGGTCCATTGGACCAACCCAAAGACCAACGACACTGTTCACGTGAACAGTGTTCACGGTACTGTTCACGTGAACAGTACCAACAACAGAAATTTTCCTTCTTTTGTTATTTCTTTCCTAAATTATTCTTAGATTTTGTTTCTTAAAATTAAGTTATGGATTGATATTTTGTAAGTTGTTTTTTTGGAAACTTTCTTAAATCTATAAAGGCAAGTTTCCCTTTTAATTTATCTTAAGATATTTTTTAGATTGGAAACTTTCCTAAATCTATAAAGGCAAGTTTCCCTTTTAATTTATCTCCTCCCAACGAGCATCCTCAAGTCGATAATGGTATCACAAAGTCAATATGCTCAACATCTTGAGGAAAGTCAAGTAGAATCGTGGTATTCATGGGGACTATCGTGTTCAACTCTTCATCTTCCGCAATTGTCTCCATAACACCGTGGTCTTCATCAAAACAATCTCTAGCAAAGTGACCATATGCATTGCAGTGATAGCATTGCACATCCATAGCTGCTACCATGGGAGTTTTACTTTTATCTGTCGTTGGAGTAGCATGAGATATAGTCCCTATGGCTTTCTTGTTTGGTGTAGGGTGCTTAATTCATAGAACTCGGAGGTGGGCTTTGGTGTTGACTTCAAAAGGTCCTCGGCTTGGAAAACTTTATCAACACGGTCGTTAAAACTAACAATATCAACCACTCCCATTTTTCTCTAATTTCGTGTCGCAGCCCCAAACGGAACCGAGATATAATTTGATCATCATTGTCTCGTGAACCGACCGTGCACATAATTGATCAAATTGGTATATATAGTCTTCCATACTCATATTACCTTGACGAAGATTGTTCAGCTGGTAATGCAACCTTCTTTGGAAAGACCGAGGCAAATACTTTTCTTTCAATTGTTCCTTCATCTCCTCCCAACGAGCTTTTCTAAGGCATCTCACCTTAGGGCCTAGGCAGCTTCTCACCACCAGAGGTCTCTCACCTCGTGAGTCTCTCACTCATCTGTCTCTCACAGACATGGCACAAACCAAATTTCTTTCATTCCTTCAGATTTATCCTTTGGCCTAAGCCTTACATCACTTTAAATAGAGCTCAAATTGGCTCTTAACATGGAAAAGGAATTGACAAAGTAAATTAACTAACTTAGAAGGAAACTAATTAGGAAAGTAACTATTAAAGGAATTGAAATATATTGGAGATAACTTCCCTACTATAAAAACTAAGCGAGATCATATCTTTCCTTGATTGCTTCAGCAACATCACATCCTTTTAAGATTGATCTTTCCAATCAAATGCTTTATTTGATTTTGTAAGATCTGATTTTATCTTGTGAGATCTGATTTGATCTTATGAGATCTTGTGAGATTGTGTAGGATCTTGTGAGATCTTGTGAGATTGTGTAGGATCTTGTGAGATCTTGCGAGATTTTGTGAGATCTTTTGACTTGATCTTGATGTGATCTTGATTTCCATTCGCATGGGCTGAATAATACTGCATCAACTCTCCCCTACTCAAAAAAAGAGCTTCGACCACCGAGTTTTGAATCGGTTGAGCACATATCCGAGTGAGTATTTTTTTTTTTTTTTTTCATTTTGTTGTTGATCTCCACTTTTTTTAAATTCCTTGCAATACCGAGCTCTAATACCAAATAATGTAGGACTGCATCAACTCCCCCCCACTTAAAATGAACTCGTCCACGAGTTCGATAATGATGAAGAATGATTTCAGTGGGTTCGGTAGGGCAACGTCTTCGATTCCGAAATTCGGCTGTGTTTGCAATATTGGAAGAAAATCCATCACTCGGGTCCACTTTCTTCAAGATATTTAGACGGTATCACAAAGTCAATATGCTCAACATCTTGAGGAAAGTCAAGTAGAATCGTGGTATTCATGGGGACTATCGTGTTCAACTCTTCATCTTCCGCAATTGTCTCCATAACACCGTGGTCTTCATCAAAACTGTGGTCACCTTTGTTAATCCCCGGAGCTTTAGCAAAGGCATCAAAATTATCCACATCTACTTTTGGGGCAATCAAAACCATCCTCGCTGATTATATGGATTCCATATGAATCCTCACCATCTTCCATGACATCCGTATTAGGAATAGAAGTGTCATCACTTTGCGGCTCACATACGTATCCGGATTGGCCTCGATTGCGAGAACCAAAGAGTTTACCTTTAATTTTTTGTGAACAATCTCTAGCAAAGTGACCATATGCATTACGATGATAGCATTGTACATCCGTAGCTGCTACCATGGGAGTTTTACCTTTATCTGTTGTTGGAGTAGCATGAGATGTAGTCCCTATGGCTTTCCTGTTTGGTGTAGGATGCTTCAATTCATAAGACGTCGGTGGGCTTTAGTGTTGACTTCAAAAGGTCCTCGGCTTGGAAAGCTTTATCAACACGGTCGTTAAAACTAACAATATCAATCCACCCAATTTTTCTCTAATCTCGGGACGTAACCCCAAACGAAACCGAGATATCATTTGATCATCATTGTCTCGTGAACCGACCGTGCACATAATTGATCAAATTGGTATACATAGTCTTCCATACTCATATTACCTTGCGAAGATTGTTCGGGTTGGTCATGCAACCTTCTTTGGAAAGACCCGAGGCAAATACTTTTCTTTCGATTCTTCCTTCATCTCCTCCCAAGTAGTGGGTTCTCTACGACTCCTCATGAGACTATATTCATAGTTACGCCACCAATCGCGAGCACCCCCCACTAGTTTAGAGCGGGCCAATTGCGGCTTTCTAGGTTCGGGTAGACTAAACCAATCAAAGTAGTCATCTAGGGCATTCCCCAATCATGAAAAGCTTGGGGGTCTTGTCTTCCATGGAACTCCTTAAGATCCATTCGCACCTTATGGGTTTGATACCGAATAGGTTGATTGCCATCATAGTCTTCATAGGGTGGGTCTTGGTATTTCTTCTCCAGGGACTCTTTGGGGAGCCCCAGGAACAGCCTTGGCATTAGGTTGGCTATGGGAATTTCTCTTCCAGGGGCTTTAGTGGCCGGCCTAGGATTATTCCGTTCCTCCAAATTACTTATTCTTCCATCCATCTTGTCTAATTTGGCATCCAATTTGGTCAATCGTTGGAGAACCAAATTAACAAGGTCATTGAGATTATTGAGCCGATTAGGAGAGTTAGAACTCTCCTCGGCCATCTGATACCAATTGATGGCAAAGAGGGTTCAAAACAAGTCAAATTAACAAGCCCTCTTTGCTACAGGATCTTAATTCAGTCCAATACAAAATCTGCAGAGAAAAGTAATGAAGAAAACCACTTATCTTGAAATCTAATCCTTGAAATCACTTGAAATTTGATGGGAAATACTCTTGAGGATGTACTTGAAGACATATCCAAAGTTGGAGATAATCCGATCACAGATGAGAGAGATGTGATTTTTGAAAACTACCTATCATCCGAAAACGGGATTGGTTTAGGTAGAGCTGGTCGATATGATTTTAATCTTTAATCCCACGAGCTTTTCGTTGATCAAATCAACCTTAATGGTATCGCAATTCAATATGCAATAATAAGAACTTGAAGGAATTAACAGAAGGACAAGAAAACCATAAAACAGAATATTTCGGTTGGAGTCTCACAACCTATGAGACTCAACCGGAAAATCGGGAGCTAAACTCTCCTTTTTTTCTGGTCTAAATCTCCTGGTTCTCTTCTTCTTTATCTTATTTATAGACTTAAGAAAGATTACAAAATAAGGAAGGATTTAGTCCTCTTAAAAAAATATCCTAAGATAAATTAAAAGGGAAACTTATATCGAACTCGTGGACTGCATTACCAATTGAAAGAAAAGTATTGGTAATGCTCGTTGGGAGGAGATGAAGGTAGGGGGATACAGTCCAAGAAGGCCCAAGGCCCAAGCTCAAGTCGATAATGGGTCAGCCCAAAGAACCAGTATTGGTCCATTGGACCAACCCAAAGACCAACGACACTGTTCACGTGAACAGTGTTCACGGTACTGTTCACGTGAACAGTACCAACAACAGAAATTTTCCTTCTTTTGTTATTTCTTTCCTAAATTATTCTTAGATTTTGTTTCTTAAAATTAAGTTATGGATTGATATTTTGTAAGTTGTTTTTTTGGAAACTTTCTTAAATCTATAAAGGCAAGTTTCCCTTTTAATTTATCTTAAGATATTTTTTAGATTGGAAACTTTCCTAAATCTATAAAGGCAAGTTTCCCTTTTAATTTATCTTAGGATATTTTTTTTTTAAGAGGACTAAATCCTTCCTTATTTTGTAATCTTTCTTAAGTCTATAAATAAGATAAAGAAGAAGAGAACCAGGAGATTTAGACCAGAAAAAAAGAGAGAGTTTAGCTCTGATTTTCTGGTTGAGTCTCATAGGTTGTGAGACTCAACCGAAATATTCTGTTTTATGGTTTTCTTGTCCTTCTGTTAATTCCTTCAAGTTCTTATTATTGCATAGTGAATTGCGATACCATTAAGTGCTGATTTGATCAACGAAAGCTCGTTGGGTTAAAGATTAAAATCATATCGACCAGCTCTAATTAAACCAGTCCCGTTTTCAGATGATAGGTAGTTTTCAAAAAATCACATCTCTCTCATCTGTGATCGGATCATCTCCAACTTTGGATATGTCTTCAAGTACATCCTAAAGAGTATTTCCCATCAAGTTTCAAGTGATTTCAAGGGTTAGATTTCAAGATAAGTGGTTTTCTTCATTACTTTTCTCTGCAGATTTTGTATTGGACTGAATTAAGATCCTGTAGCAAAGAGGGCTTGTTAATTTGACTTGCTTTGAACCCTCTTTGCCATCAGCAGTAGATGGGAGTATTGCGGTCTCCGGGGTGAGGGTTGCAGGTCCACGGATGGGGCGGTGTTTTAGGTCACCGGGGTGAGGATTGCAGCACAAGGGGAGGGGATGGGGTTGCAGGTCACCAGAGTTAGGGGGTTGCGAGGATTGGAGAAAAGGGTGTGAAGTGGGGTGGGCATAAGTTGAGATCTGGAATTGATGAAATCTGTTGAAATAACTTTCCAACGAAATCGTTGAAACAAGTCTCGACTTGGTTTTTCTATTTCAGATGAAATCCATTTCATTTTCAATGAAATTAAGTGTAGAAATTCAACCAAAAGAAAAACGAAATTGAAATTACCAAGTGAAATTGAAAGAGAAATCAAACCAAAGAAAGCCTAAAGTACGAAGTTACATTGACGGTTTCACACTGATCAAGAAATGAAGACAAAACTATCCCCAAAAAAATGAAGAGAAATTATTAGAAGGGGATGTTAATCCTAACTGTAGCACTAGATGGCTAAAAAGCGTCTTGTTCCTCTTGAATATCAGCTCATAGATAATGTTACAGTTTTTTCTACACTGATGATTAACACTAACGCAAAACCAACCAAAGGAAATGTCGACTATATCAGTGGTTTAGGTGTCTTAGTTTTGAGGCTTTAATTTTTATGTTTTAGTTTTGAGGCTTTAGTTTTTAGTTGATTGAAGAAAATAGAGCTAGGTTTTGGTATTCGGAAATTAGATGGGCATTTAGAGCTGGGGGCCTAGATGTGGTTCATGGATTTATGGACATAGACTATCAGCCAAAAGTTATAATTGACAATATGCAGTTTCTTGCCGAAGTAGGGATTACGGTTTGAAGATAGGAGAGCAGAGTTTCATCACACAAAATAAAATAACAAAGAGAAAAGAAGAAAAGGATAATATTAGTGGAATCAACATCGGGAATTCCTTTGAAAGCAAAAGCTAAAGCACCTCCAAGAGTAGAGGGAATTCAATGGAGGAGAACACCAAACATTTTCACCCAAGTTAAGGATGTGATAAAAGGACCTGTGGGAGTAGCTAAGAATCTGCAGATTTTCTATCTAATGAAATTTCTTGGACCTTACTAGGAAAGGCATGCCACTTCATATACCACCAGAGCCAGTTGTGTGAGTTGAAGGGGGAACAGGATTTGTTTAGCCACCCAACGTTGTTGTTATAAGGCTCATTTGAGTTGAGTTGTCAACTCAAACTACTAACCAACTGTAGTCACCTCACCCCAGATAAACTTTATCTCTACAACATCCATCACACATGCACTCTACTACCATTGGAAAGAAATTTTATTGCAGTGCCAATATTTCAGGTTGGCCATGGCAGATGTCTGAGTGTCTAAATCTGACATCAATGTTTGATGCCAACACAAATCTCGCAAAATCACAAGAATTGAAGATGGTTTAAAATAGCCAAATTACTCATTCTAAATTCAATCTTACATCATATTGAGAGAAAAAAACACAAGAAAAACAGCAAACCAAAGAAAAGGAAGATCTACTATAATTAGAGATTGAAAGGGACAGAAGAAGGGGAGGAAGGAGATAGAGAACAAGAAATACAAGAAATTGGCACGTAAGATGCAGAAATTGATTTTTTTAACCAAGAAAATTCAAACCATGATTATCATTAAATAAAGGATCACTTAAATGAGCAAAAAATACTAACAAATCTCGTTCATAAACAAGAGTCTCCATCAGAGTAGGGAATGCTTTGCTCATGTCCTGAATTACAAGAGTTAACATGTCAACGTCGTCCATTTCCTTCAGCTGAAGATAAATACAGTTAACTCATGATCAGACAAAATATGCAATCACAATCATCCTACTTATCAGCATAATTTCTTTCTCCAAAAAATAACATCATAATAAAATGTAAAGGCTTACAATCGCAGCTATATCAGTGATGCCAAGAAAGGTTACCATTTTATTTAGCTCCTCGGGGCTTGGCAGAAAGACTGCTTGAAAAAGTATAGAATACAGAAATTTTGCCTTATGCCAAAGTGACGTTTTCCCCCATGTCCTCCGTACTGTAATCTATTTCAACCAACAGAGAAACTGTACTTCAGATATATTTCATGACAACAAAAAGCTCTGCTGAAATAAGCGTACGATATAAAAGAGCTGCTTCTAAAAGCAATCAGATCTTCCAGAATACAATGAGCAAAATAAGATAAATTAGTAAAGGAACAGACTGTTCAAATCACTCCAAATTCTTTATCTGTCAATAAAACTACTCAACTCAATCTCAGCCTTATCCCAAATAAATGGGTCGGCTACATGGATCCTTTTTCTCCAATTAACGAAATTCAAAGCCATACTTGTTAGTGATCCTAATTTATGCATATCTTTCCTCACCACTGCTCCTAGTGTCATCTTAGGTCTATGTCTGGCTCTTTTTGCTCCTTCAATCTGAATCAAAATCACCCCTCCTTATTGGAACATTCACAGGTCTCCATTACACATGTCCATGCCACCACAAACGATTTTTTTGCAACTTATCATCAATCAGAGCTACTCCTAAATTAACTCTAATTTGTTCATTTCTTATTTTATCTTTACTAGTTTTACCACTCATCCATCTCAACATCCTCATTTCAGCTACACTAAGTTTGTTTGTATATTGTTTCTTCATTGCCCAACATTCGGCTCCATACATCATTGCTGGTAAACTATCTTAAAAAATTTTCCTTCGAGTTTTAAAGGAATATACAAATTACACAACACACAACACTCTAGATACACCCCTCCACTTCATCAACCCTATTCTAATTCTTTGTGTAACATCATCCCCTATTTCTCCTTCCTTATTTATGATTGAACCTAAGTACTAAAAAATTTCACTATGCGGTAACTCACTATCATCAATTTTCACCACCCCACTTCTCAGTCCTATTGACTCAAGGTTTTAAGTATCGGTAAGAATTGACCAATACATATCAGTTTTAGTTGGGACCGATATGAAACCTAACTGATACACTACTTTTTTAAACCAAAAAAAAATATAAGGTATCGTGTGCTGTATCGGTTAGTATCAGTCGGTACAAACTGACACGGTTTGATATATTTGATACCTAGCATTAAACTTCTAGGCTGTGACTTACCAAGAACTCTGCCATTGCTTCTAATTCACTTTCTTTTGCAAAAAAGTAAATTTTCCTAGCATCTACAACCAAAAACAACCTGAATAAAGGAGATTGCATCTTCATTTGTGGATCAAACAACCTACAATCAATGATCAAAAAGGTTTCCGTGCAAGAATAGTTTATCTTTGAAAAGTTTTTTTTTTTTTGCTTATTGTCATCGTTCTTTGTGTCGCTTTTGCATTGGATCACTATATTAGGGAAAAACGACATGAATCATTGCATCAAACCATTTTTTTGCAATGATTTGTGGATCTAAACCCTAGTTCTTACCTACAACTGAACAGGCTTTTTTTTTACGAAAAAATGTTTACATTTTTTATGCAGTTCAAGTCTACATCAGAAGGAATGAGACTATCCATGCAAGGCCTAAGCCAAACCAGCCTAGCTAAACCAGCCTAGCCAAGCCAAGTTAAAGAAGTCAGCCAGCCAACAACATTGTTCACGTAGTACTGTTCAATGAACAGTACAACAGATTTTTAGAGATTTTTGTTTCTTTCTTTTGTTATTGCCTTCCTAAATTATTCTTTGATTTTGTTTCCTAAAGTTAGTCAGCAAGTAGTTAAGTTATGGATTAATATTTTGTTAGTTGTCTTTTTGGAAACTTTCCTAAATCTATAAAGAGAAGTTTCCCTTTTCTAATTATCTTAGTATATTCCTTGGAGGACTAAATCCTTCCTTATTTTGCAGTGTTTCTTAATTAATCTTAAATATATAAATAAGATGAAGAGAAAGAGAGCCGGCAGAGTTGGGTAAATCAGAATTTCTTTCGAAAATCCTGGTTGAGTCTTATAGGTTGTGAGACTCAACTGAAACCCTTGTTTTGATCTTCTTTGTTTTTCTCTTAATTTCTTCAATCTCTTGTTACTATATACTGAATTGCGATACCACTAAATGCTGATTTGATCAATAAAAGTTTTGGAATCAAAGAATACAACTGAATCAACCAGAGCTGCCTAAAACCAGGGCCGGTACCAGATAACAGTCCACTTCGAGATCCATGGCTTCCTCAGTTCTATTCAGATCATCTTCAAACTTCGGTATGTGTTCATATATGTTCTAAAGAGCATCCTCACCTAGTCTAAAGAGATTCTAAGGGCCAGATTTATAGATAAGTTCAAATTCTTATTACTTTCTAATTCTAATTTTGGTTGGGTTTGTATGAAGATCCTGCAGCAAAGAGGATTTAATTGATTTGATTTGTCTTGAATCCCCTTTGCCATCAATTGGTATCAGAGCCTGGCTGAATAGAGTTCTAACTCTCGTAACCAACCCAAGGACCCCGATGACCCTCTTACTTTAGTGCTCTAGCAATTGAACAGGATGAATGCAAAACCTGATAGTATGGAGGACAGAATGAATGCCAAGATTACTAATATAGAAGAGAGAATGGACACTAGGCCGGCTAGAAGGGAAGTACCTACAGCCAATTTAGTGCCAAGACTTAATGCTAGGACTCCTCGAAGAGTCCCTAGAGAAGATTATCAAGAACACCCCTATGAGGAATATGAAGAAAGATCACCACACCGTAACCAATCCCATAAGGTGCGGCTGGAACTGAAAGAATTCCATGGGAAGCAAGATCCCCAAGCTTTCCATAATTGGTTATGTGCATTAGATGACTATTTTGATTGGTTCGATCTTCCCGAACCACAAAAATTAAAACTTGCACGTTCCAAACTCTTGGGGGCTGCCCGTAAGTGGTGGCGCAACTATGAAACAAGCCTCATGAGGAAAGGGTTGGAATCCACTACATGGGAAAAGATGAAGGAAGAACTCAAGGAAACGTACTTGCCTAGGTCCTTCCAAAGAAAGCTCTATGATCAATTAAATAACCTTGGGCAAGGTACTTTGAGTGTTGAAGAATATGTCTACTAATTTGATAATCTCTGTGCACGTACCGGGCTATGTTATAATGATAACCAAATGATATCTCAGTTTCGCCTTGGACTACGACCGGATATTAGGGACAAACAGGGTGTGGTTGACATAATAAGCATTCATGACTGTGTAGTGTGTAGACAAGGCCTTAACAAGAAGAAGAACTATCGAAGTCGACACAAAAGCTCAACCCAAGCTATAATGAAGAGAAGCATTCCATGTCTACCAACAAAGTCATAAGGTCTACACCTTAGACTCCCACAGTTACAAACAAAGGTAAAACTCCCATGGCAATAAATATAGATGTATAATGCTATCACTGCAATGCATATGGGCACTTTGTCAGAGATTGTTCACAAAAGTTAAAGGTGAACTCTCTAGTTGCCTCGATCGAGGCTAATGCTAATGCACAAGTCTATGAACGTCAAAGTGATGACACCCTCGATAATGCCGCGGTTAATGATAATGCGGATGTAGACCATGATGATGAGGGTTCATATGGAATCCATGTAGTGAGCAGTATACTTGTGATTGGCTCCAATATGGACATGTGTAATCTTAATCTTCCTTCTGCAACCTCATTGATTGACACTGTTTTTTTCTACTTATCTTAAAACATTTTGATTCCAAGGTTGATCTCCATAATTCCAACTAGGCCCTTCTTTTGTTTCATCCACCAAAACAATATCGTCAGCTTTATTTTTATAAGTCGGTCCACAATGCTTTTCGCTATTCATCTGGCATTTTTTTTGTGCTCATAATCTCATTAAACAACTTAGTTATCCAAGTTATTCTACTATTTCATAAGCTCTACCACACCTCTATTGGAATACTATTTGGACCTACTATTTTACCCATTTTCTTTATATCTTCCTTTACTCCAAAGGAGCATTGCCCATTGTTGAACCCCGCTTATGCAGGGATCCTAGGAGGGATGAGTTTGGAGACAGTCCTAACATTTGGCATTTTCCGTAAAGTGACTGCTTTCAAGACTCGAACCCAAACATTTGCCCTAGCCCCTAAAGCTTCCTTTATTTCAGACACCCTAAACTTTGTATATAAAATTTGTGGTTTCTTATTGGTTATTACAACCTTTTATAACACCATTACTTGCATTATTTTCATTTAGCAAGTAATAAAAATAGTTTGCCAATCTCTCTTTGATCTCCTCATCACTTATTAACACCTTATTATTTAATACATCTAATATGATTTAAATATCTATACTTCCTTCCCTTAGTTTAGCTCGTTTATAAATATCTTCCCCCCCCCTTTGTGTCTAATTTGTTATAAAGATCCTCATCTTTCTTAGTCCTTGCTTTTTTACTATCTTCTTAGCTTCATTCTAACAAATTTATACCTTTTAGAATTTTCCTCATCCTTAGTCCTTCATAACATAGTTGTCAAGGCATCGCCTAGGCACCTGGAGGCCTTATGACGCCTTGAAAAATCGAGCGCCTTGGTCGCCTAAGCGAGCATCTTGATCGCCTTGGCGCGTTGGTCACCTAGGCGCCCCGCCAAACCTCAAAGAGGTTGCTGCCTTGACAACTATGCTTCACAAAGCTTTAAGAGTATACTTCTTAGCCTTAATGGCTGCTTGAACTTCATTATACACCACTAAGTTTCCCTAGATGAATGTCTCTTTCCTTTTGATTCACCTAGAACTTCTTAAGCTACATTCTTAATATAAGTAGCCATCTCGTTCCACATTATATTAATATCTTCATCTAAGTTCCACCTTTCTGGTGCTACTAATTAAACAGTAAATGTCTTCAAGTTTTCTCCTTCTAAGTTTCGCCATCTTGTCCTAGGAAAATAATCTCACATTTACTACATTTTATTGCTTTAAAACACAACTTTATGACCATTAATGATTAATCTATGTTGTGTGGTTCTCTTCCCTGTGTTACTAATTTTATTTTATTTTAATGTGTGGGGAGGGTTTTATGCATGGTCGCATAAAGCAAACCAGTCATTCATTTAATAAGGTGCCAGTTTTGTTATTCGAGAGGGGTACCTTTTCTCCATCTGGCGGCTTCAAGTCCGACCGTGCACATGCACAGTCAAATATGAAACCTTTTGCCTGAGTTTTTTTAATAAAATTGTTATCCATCCAATACGGTCACTATTTATTTCCAAATTGCGTCATTACTAAGAGGGCTCTTCTTGTGCATAAAGCAATCCAAATAAGTCTTTATCTATCAATGCAAATGAAACAGCCACTGTAGAGGATGAGGACAAAACCCCTTTAAGTAAAATAAATGCACTTTTATAGTTTCTAGTAACTACAGCCAATGAAGAAAGTGTAGCTTACATGGACTGGACGATCACCCAGTATCACCTTGCCACCATATTGCATTGCTTCTTCAAATGCCACACGAAATTCCGACCCAGGGAAAACCTCTAGCTTGTTAGCAACCTGACATGAAGATGATGGTAAGCGATGAGATGAATGGGCATCGCAAAGATCGATGGAAAGAACAGTTTAGATGAACTGAACAGGGGAAAGAAATATGGGATTCATTTAAGTAACCAATCAAGAGCATGCCTTGGCAAGAAACCAGCTGTAAAGAATTCCGAATGTGTTCATATTCTTTTTCTTCCACATATCTACCATTTCCTTCATGGTTGGAACCTGTAGAACTAAAGGAGTAAGCATGCTTGCACATGAAGAGCGGATATAAACACAAAATTTAGAAGCAAGACGTATGGAACAATTTATTTATGAGTTCTCTCAGATGTAAGCATAGAAACTTAGAATATGAATAAGAAACATGAACTAAGGAGACAGACAGATATATTACGGCTCCTTCACCAAGGCTGAAATAACAGATCAAAGTTTATTAGTTGAAGAATTTAAACCGTCCAAATAGAGTTTTTTTTTTTTTAAAGGAAAAATAAGTGTCCATGCATGCTGACAATGTTGGATATAGCACTCGATTAATTTGAATGATAAAATCATCCAGAGGATGAGCAAACTTTTCCCTTCTTCCCAACAATAATGATGATAATTATCATGATGACAGTGCAAAGAAAAGGTAAAAATATCAATAATTGTAGAAATGATAATTTATAACTATTTTTTCATATAGGGAGAAATGCAAGGGCTCATTTAATACATGAGCCTGGCAGCCATGCACAGTTCCATTCCCACCCATCTATTAGAGTGTAACCTGCTGTACTCTAGGATCCTAGCTATGTTGCCACGTTCATTAATGCATGTTCACTACCATTCCCTAGAGACAGTGAGACATCTTATTTGAGGATAATGAAGAAACTACCCATGCCCCCTCCATCCATTTTTTCCAATCCCTATATTTTAGTCAAAGATATGTGTTTGGCTATAGCAAACCTGTAGATTCTGAGGGGTCAGTATAGCTACTTGATTGGAACACAACTCCAAGAAAACAACCTGAAATCAAAGATAAGGATCACAAAAATGAATATTAGCTTCCTTGACAATTTGGAAAGATGAACATAAACGGATAAAACATTTTAAAGCAGGCATCTAACCTGCAAAATGATCCATCCATCAATCAATTGTTCGTGAGTTTCAAAAGGGAAGCACCTGCGGTTTCATGTAACCGATGATGGCCTGAACTTCTCTGCAGGATTCCTGCAATTGCATGAACAAGATAAGGATCAATAACAGCCACTTTCACATGTCTTTCTTCATCATAATTCTATTTAATATGTAAATCATCAAAGAATCTGAAATCTCCATGGAGGTTGTGGATAACATCTCCAAATATAATCCTTTACACCAAACATAATATTTAAGATAAAATGAATTCCAATTCGCGTTCGAAAAGGGAAAACTTTAAACACGATTTTCCACTAAAAAGCTGCTGTTTGATTTCTATCATTAGTATTTAGTACATCACATGTTGAGTTCATTCATAGAATCCCATTGATAAAAATCATGAAAAATTACATATCTGTTCCAGGACGGTTGGTCTGGGATTCATGAAACACTCACCTATTAATGATAAGCTAATCGATGTTCAAAATTTAACGAGTACCAATGAGTAATGATTTACCACACTGTATAGAGAATAAATAAATCTGAACTCTTCATTTCAGATATAGTACATTAAACCTTGACAATACAGATACAAATTATGGACTAGGATAAAAATCCTGTTACGAAAGATCAAGAAGATTCAAGCTTTATCACCCATAGAATCAACAATACATTGATTATCTAAAAGAAACGATAATGTGGAAATGGAAAGCCCCCAGAAATTCACGGAATATTCAATTTTGCAACCTCAACGATCCGACAACAAGTTTCAGGAATTAGGTGAACGTGAAAACAAGTTTATTGCATTTTCTGGACTGGAACGATAGAAATCATTTGCGCATTACTATCAAGTATGGGTTCTAAAATCAAGACTTGTGTATTTGACATTCAGGCAGTGAATCCCCAGAACGCATACTTCAAACTTGACCATCAAATTGAAATATTTTCGCACAATATAGCAACAGATGATAGCGAAAATAGAAAGAAGTCGGAATCACCCGAGAAACATGAGCAGTTCCAACAACGTAGACATCGCAGGAACCACCTTCAGCCGACGATTCGCATTCCAACATCACAACACCTTTAGAGAGCTCTTCCGGAAGGACTTTCTTCTCTTGTGCCTCCATTACGGTAGATTTGGGAGCTTCAGATTCAGTTAGTGCAGGAACATCCTCTCTTCTAACGTCATCATCAGAAGCAATCTCACTGGATGAATCTTCAGAAAAGGGTTCAGCGTTCTGTGAGACTTCCGATACAGAATTCAGCTCCTCCCTTTCATCAATGGCGATCTCGGGAGAGTGGATTTTTCGATCGTGAACGAAATCTTCCGCAAGAGTTGCGTCGGATTCTGGGAGTCGCGTTGTTCCGTCGGTTTCCATTGTGGCAGCAAATTTTTGGAATTCCCAGCCGTAACCGCTGGAGCTAGAGAGGGAGAATATAGAAGACCGCCGGTTCTGAGACTTGGAGCTTGCGTGAGGTCCCCTGTACGCGTACGCGTCCTTATTAAGGATGCGAAATCCGGTTGTCGGATTCTGTCGTGGAGAAGCCAGGGGGAAGCGGTGAGGCTCGGGCGGCCTAACTACGCGAATCAGACGATTCATGTATCGCCGCTGGGTCACTTCCATCTTGTCCGCGGCAATCCATCATCTGATGGTGTCAAAATGAAATCGGATTGAACCATTTGTGCGGAACTTTTATTAAATGGTTCGATTCTGGTTTTAAAAATAACGTTCAACGCGGTTTAAAAACGATTATACCTGTTAAATCGATTAGAAACCGTGTTCTTTAAGTTTGTTTTTCGATATTAATTAAATTAAATATTCATGACTTGAAAACATGTAAAGAGGAATAACGCTATTAAATTGTTAGATAATAATTTATGAGTACGAATTGTGTTTTTACTTGTCTTGATGTACGTCACAATATTAGAAAATAATATACTATTATCTTAGCGAACTTAACTCCTTTTATATATATGAGATTTGAGAACAACAATAACAACCCCACCATATATACTTCACACACATATGTGGGACTTGAAAAGGACAATGAATAAATATTAATAAAATAAAACTGAATATTAAACTTTTGTACACATTTTCAAACCGTTTAATAAACGATTCGATTTCAATTTTAACCTCTAATGAACCAAACCGTGAAACCAAAACCACACACCCTTACCATTCTTACAAACCCCCCACCCCAAAAAAAAAATTAAGAAAAAATAAAAACCTTATCATTATCTTCATCATATCTTAGGTAATTAAATTAACTTTATATAGCTAGTTCACTATCCACCATGACCGACGTCACATTGTCATTGTATCTGTAGAGAGTGTTTGGACGAAGGAGAACCATTTCTCGGATCATTGTGTGACCATATAGACCGAAAGGTCTCTCAAACTTCAACCAAAATAGAATTGGGCAATTGAGTGTGGTAGATAATGGACACGGTAATTCAGTATTAGCAATCGAGGCCCTTGCTCTAGATTAGGGATGCAAGTAGCACCAAACTCATTTTGGATGTCTTTTTTCTTTTTTTATTCTTTTTTTTTGATAAACAAGATTTTATTGAGAAAAAATAGGAATAAAAGCCGATGTAACAATGATACAATGATTAATCAACCACGTAGTGGATAAAGGCCAATCATACGTTCCTGAAACTGTAAGGACCTTCCGGGCAAGGGAATGAACTATAACATTAGCCTCCCTTGGAATAAAGGAAAAAGAGCAATCCTCACAGGAACTTTCAAGATCTTTAATGCCCAAAATGAATGGTTGAATAATAACATTTGACACATGAGTGGGATCGAGAATGGAGAGGATAAGATCTCTACAATCTAATTCAAGATGAATCTTCTTAAGATCATCAGAAATAATAGCAGAGAGAGCACACCTAATAGCCAATGCCTCTCCTTCAATAGCAGAATAAAAATTATGTTTGCTTAAACAAGCACGTATAATTTTAGAAGAGGAATCTTTGAAGAGAAAGCCGATACCTTCAATAGAATTGTCCAAAGAAAAAGCTGCATCAGTGCTGATTCTAACATATCCATTCGAAAGTGAAGACCAGCCACAATTCGAGAGAGATAAAAAGTGAAGAGTTTCTTGTTGGCTGCTACGATATTCATCCCAAGCTGCATCAGCTTTTTGCACAATCTCCATCAGTGAATAGATAATATAATCAAAAATAAACTTATTCCGAGCTTTGCCAAATATCCCAGTAGATGAAGGAGGCATGACTGAAAGCATCCTTAACAATTTTCTTATTATCCTTGAGTAAACCTGACCATTGATTCAGCCATTGTGAAATAGAAAATCCTCAACATTTGGAACAATATAAGATAAAGAGGAAACAAACCAAGTAGCTTTAGCAAAGTAGCATTGAAAGAGGATGTGATCAATAGATTCCATCTATGCCCCACATCTCCTACAAAAAAGGATCAATAGGAATTTTCTTAATAGATAAATCTTCAGTCGAAGCAACTCCATGTTCACAAGCTCTCCATAAAAAAATTTTAATTTTTGGTAATGAGTTGCAATTCCATATTCGTTTCCAAGCATCATAAGGGATAAACTTCCATGAACTAATATGAAAAGAAGAAGTTTGCTGCTGAATTTGATCTTCCTTAATATTTGAAAGAAGGTGATAGGTTGATTTGACTGAGAACCTACCATTTTTAGCAGTTGTCCAAATAAGTTTATCCTCTATAGGGAAAAGACTAAGATGAATCTTCAAAATAACCTTTCTCTCTTCCTCATTAAGTCAAGAATTCTTCAAAATAGCCTTTCTCTCTTCCTCATTGAACCAAGAATTCAGCAAATTAATATTCCATGATCTGGATAAGTTGTCAATCAAATCTTTAACCTTGATTAGTGGGCAATTTTCAGGCTTAGACCTCTTGATCCGAAAATCTTTCAAAGAAGGTAGTCATCTGTCATTCCATATATCAATATTGGCGCCATCTCCAACCTGCCAAAGAAGACCATTCAAGAGAACCTGTTTACCAACAATAATGCTTCTCTACGCTCAGGAATGACTGTTTCTTAAACGGCCATGGAAAAAATCTGAATGAGGAAAATAAATAAATGCTTTTTAGAAACTTAACCCACTTGGCTTGAAGATTATTCCAAATTCTCCATGCAATTTAAGCAAGCATGACTCTATTATGGAGAGCTGGATCTCTAAGCCCCAATCCACTAGTTTCTTTAGACCTGCATAATATGTTCCATGAAATCCCATGTATACCTTTCTTAGTTCTACCATCTTTCCAAAAGAATTCTGAAGCTGCTTTCCTAATGGAGTCATGATAAGAAGATGGTAATAAAAAATGGGAAGATGCATAGTTTGAGGTAAGGAGAATAACTGATTTCAATAAAACTTTCTTGCCAGTTCGAGAAAGAAATTTGTTTTTCCACCCTTTTAATTTCCGAGTAGTCCTCTCCAGAATATCTTGGAATAAAACATTTTTTGATTTTTCAAATTCAGTAGGTAGTCCTAAGTATTTTGAAGGTCTTTCACCATAAGAGATCCGAATTTTTTTTGAAAACCATCGTTTGAATCTACTCTCATTATTTTGGCCAAATGTAATACTAGATTTCTTCAAATTTATATTGTGCCCAGATGCTTTACAATATTGGTTAAAGCAATCTTTGAGAGCCATGGCTTTATTCAACTTGAGGGTGGCAAAATCAAGAAATCATCAGCAAACAATAAATATGAGATAGGCTCAATTTTGTTCCTCACTTTTATACCCTTAACCTTACCAGCAATCTCAACCGAATAAATGAGTGATTACAATGTCTGGGAATATAAATAAAAATAGCAAGTGATAGAGGATCACCTTGTCTAATTCCTCTAATAGGAACAATCCTTCCATGCTCAACTCCATTAACAATTAGAGTAAATGTGATAGAATTAATACAACTCATCACCAAATTAACCCAAAAAGGGTGGAGACCTAACATGAGAAGCATATATTTAATAAAAGTCCAATCCAGTTTGTCATAAGCCTTCTGCATATCCAATCTGAAAGCCATGACTTTCTCCTTTCTTTTTTATTATTCTTCATTCAATGGAAGATTTCATGAGCAAAAATGACATTATCAGAAATGGATTTGTTTGGGATGAAGGCCGATTGATTGGAGGCAATAATTTCATCAAGGAAGGGCTTAATCCGAATGGCCATGATTGTAGTAACCAATTTTATGCAGACCCCACTTAGGCTGATAGGTCTAAATTGGTCAATTGTTTTAGGATTGGGAGTTTTTGGAATAAGGTAGATATAGGTATGATTAAGCTCTGAAGGGACCATGCTTGTAGTGAAAACATTTTGGATAAAGGCAAAAAGATCATCTTTAACAATATCCCAAAATCTCTGAAAAAATAAAAGTGGAAAACCATCAGGACCTAGGGCCTTTTTTGGGGCCATGGTGAAAAGAGTCTGCTTAATTTCTTCCAAATTTGAAATCTTACAAAGAATATCATTAAGTTGTGGAGAAATCATAGGTTGGACTCTGTCTAAGGGTTTTGGAAAGAGCTTCATAATCAATATCGGATGCTGAAAAAAAAATTATCAAAATGTTGTTGAAGCTCGTTATAAACCTCATACTCAAAGATTATCAAAATGTTGTTGAAACTCGTTATAAACCTCATACTCATTTTTGGTTCAAGATCTAAAAGGAAGTTTAATGCTTGTAATTATGTTTTGATTCCTTCTTTGAATAGTGGTGGCATGAAAGAAACTTATATTTGCATCTCCACTCTGCAGCCACTCTATTCTGGATTTTTGAGACCACATGATCTCCTCTTTCAATAATTCCTCATTGAGACATTGAATAATCTCAGGTTCTCTTTGCTAAGAATCCATTGAGATAGGCCAACTTTGGATAGCAGACAATTCATTCTTTAGTTTTTCAATGTTGTTTTGAATAAATCCAAAAACCTCTCTATTCCATTTCTGAAAAATAAATTTACTATTTTTGAGCTTTTGAGAGAGATGATTACCTGCCGAATTTGGGATAAGATTCCATCCTTTGCTTCTTCCATTGGGACAGTCTATATGACGGAGCCACATGGCTTCAAAGTGAAAAAGCCTCCTTCCTCTGAATCGCTTCCTATCAAAATCCACCAAAATAGGATTATGATCTGATCCATAAGCTGGTTTGACCATAACTTGAGCATTTTCAAATTCCATCTTCCAATCAGAGTTCGCCAAGGCCCTATCCAAACGGATTCTAATATTATCTCTTCCAATTCTCTTGTTACTCCACGTGAATAGAGGCCCCTGAAAGCATAAATCAAAGAATCCGCAATAGTTAATCAAATCCTTGTAATAAGACAAGGATTAATAATGACACTGTTGGATTTAAATAATGACAAGTTATTTATTTTCTCTTAAAAAAAAAATTTCTCCTTTTTCATTCACATCCAAACATAGCTTTAAAAAAATTTGGACAATAAGAAACAAGAAACACACGAAGAGGGAGAGAAATACATACGATTAGAATCTGAATCATGCCACTAACGTTGAATATTATACCATCTCAAGGAAATTGTTGTATCAAGTTGTGTGCATTCACCAGGGTCCTTGTGTCATATATAGAGAAGTAATGGAACCATGGCATCGTGCAAATGAGTGGAAGATACCTAGTTACAGGTGTTCCTTGGAAGGAAAGTGAACGGGAATGGAGAAGGTTTTCATTGGACAAGGACATCAACGATAGTGGAATATGAAATCTTAAATATTTTTTAAGACCCAATCTGTGTGGTGTGGGATCTTTTTGTTGGTATCAACGATTTTGTGATGGTTTGGATGGACACAAAAAGGTAAAGATTAAAAACTCGAAATCAATATATGGTCGATCTCCGAATCTGATTTGATTCCAATTTGAATCGTCTCGAAACTGGTCGAACTTGACCCCAATCATACGGACTTGGCTTAACTCAATTAGACTCAATAGGTGTAGAATTATGGTTAATTGAAATCAGTTGATTCAATAGATCCTGATATGATTTTCAAAATCGTGTAAGAATGCCTTTTTTATATGAGCATGCAAACAACTTTGTGTGTTCCTAATCTTTGTTAAGAAAATCTAATTTTTTATGATCTGCCTCTTTTGACCACATGGATGATTTGTGCTTCAATTAAAATGAGAATTAAATGGGAAGCATTCTCTTTGGGTTAATCATATCTCAAGACCTAAATCCATTGTATAGTTTATTACTGAGAGGCTTTTTATCTTTTGTATTTTCAAGGTCAAATTGAAGTAAATTAAAGTTTGATCATAATTGAATTTTTAATCCTCCTTTTAACCCCACTAAGGTAGCTCCCCACAAGGATAGGGGACAAGGGGAGAATAACAAGATGTCAAGCATTTTGGGAGGGAGTCAAACTAGTGACCTCTCCTAGAACTTAAACCAATGCTCAACAGCCTCAACTATAGCTAGCTATGTAAAATATGAGAGAATGTAATTCACTTGAACTCTCTTACCCATGAGCTTAAGGGTAAGGTTGTTTATATATAAATTTGAAATGTACAATGAATCTTCCATACATCATGGGTTCCCCTTAGATCATGGGATTGTTACAAATTCAAAACCTATCGGTTACAAACCAAGTACTATGAATCTTTTTAAGATAGTGGGTTTGTTCAAAACTCAACAGTTACAAAACAGATATAGTGCGGTTGTTACAAATTTAAAACTCTATGATTCTTCAACAAATTAGATAAGATTTGTCTTATATCAAATTCAAAATTTAAGATTGGATAAGATTTATTTTATCTCAAATCCAATTTAAATTTTGAATTTGAATGTAACCATCCAACTTTTGTCTTATTTCAAATTCAAAATTTAAGATTGGGTATGATTTATCTTATCTCAAATTCAATTTAAATTTTGAATTTGAATGTAATCGTCCAACTATATATTCCTTAACATCCCCCCTCAAGATGAAGAAGGTCTTTGAACAATCTTTAGCTTGTCACGCAATAGGATCAACCGATTTGTAGAGAGTGGTTTTGTGAAAAGATCAGTTATCTGATTGATTGTTGAAATAAACCGTACATCAAGAAGACATTGAGCCACCAAATGTCGAACAAAGTGAAAGTCCACTTCGATGTACTTGGTGCATGCATGAAAGATGGGATTGGCAGTGAGATATGTGGCCCCAAGATTATCGCACCATAAAATTGGAGGGCGATGAAGAGGAATACCAAGTTCTTTCAGAAGATATGTGATCCATTACAACTCAACAGTCGTATTTGCCAAAGCTCGATATTCTGACTTTGTTGAAGAGCGAGCAATTGTTGGTTGCTTGCAAGCAGACCAAGAGATGAGGTTATCCACAAAATGTATAGCAAAACCACCGGTGGATCATCTATCATCACCACAACCAGCCCAATCTGCGTCACTGTAAGCGGATAATTGGCTACAATCACCCCTTGTAAGATGCAAATCATAACAATAGGTGTCCTTGAGATACCTTAAAATGCATTTCATTGCTTGCCAGTGATCATCTATTGGAGCTGGTAGAAATTGACAAACCTTATTGATTGCAAATGAAATATCAGGTCTATTAAGAGTAGCATACTGCAAGGCTCCAACAATGCTACGATACAATGTAGCATCTGGTAAGGGGTTGTCAAAGGAAAGAGATAATCTTGTTGAAGTGGCCATAGGCTTGTGGACATGCTTGACACCATCCATGTCAATCTTCTTTAAGAGGTCCGGAATATATTTTTGTTGTGATAAAAGAAGTTCCTTTCAGTAGGAATAACCTTAATGCCCAAAAATTAACGTAAAGGACCAAGATCATGAATTGCGAACTCCTCACTCAAGGAGGTCAGAACCTATTGGAGAAGAGTTGAATCCAAACCAGTCATTACAATATCATCCACATAAATGAGAATGTAGAGACACCGTTGACCATATTTGTAGATAAACAATGAGGTATTTGTCTTGGAGCCTTCAAATCCAAAAGTGATTAAGAAACTACTCAATTGTTAAAACCAAGCACGGGAGGCTTGTTTGAGTCCATAAAGAGATTTTTTTTTAGCTTGCAAAGGTGTTGTGACATATAGACATCCTCCGAGATGGTGCCATACAAGAAGGCATTACTTACATCAAGTTGACGAATTGGCCAACGATTACAAGTTGCAAGGGAGAGAACAATCCTTACAATCGTTGGTTTGACAACAGGACTGAATGTTTCATTGTAATCAATCCCTTTCTGTTGTTTGTAGCCCTTGACTACAAGCCTCTTTTTGTAACGATCGATAGTGCCATCAGCCTTGCCCTTGATTATGAAAACCCATTTGGAACCAACCACATTGTATGATGGAGAAGGAGAAACCAAATCCCAAGTTCCATTTTTAAGAAGGGGATTAAACTTTGTTAGCATAACAGCACGCCAATGTGGGAGTTTATTTGGCTCTGTAAAATTAGAGGGTTCCACTTCATTTTGCATTCAACGACATGAGCTGAGGGTAATGGATATCTAGTGGAGGGCTTAGGATTGGCACTTAATGTCATAGAATGACTTTGCTATGGTGGTTCGATTGCTGAACTTATAAGAGGTTCATCACTAGATGCATCAATCGATCCTGCACAAGTAACATTAGTAGTAATCGAAAGTGGTAAAGAGATAATAGAGTTAGGATTTGTATTAGCCTCGATTGGGACCGGGCTTGACATGGGTGGTGATGGAGGAGAGGGTAAGGGAGGTATACCAATTGGAGATGATGGTGCTGCAAGAGGCCGTGAGGATGGGGCACCCGCTGTAGAGATTGTCAACAATGAAGTAGAGTCTAGAGCCACGCTGACTGCATTTTTTAATGACGAAGCAAAGGAGAATAGGGACTCTATAAAATTCACATGTCTAGTAATATAGAACCGGCCAGATTTTAAATCCAAGCATCGATAACCTAGGTGTTGTGGACTATAGCCTAAGAAAATGCAAGGAATAGTTTGATAGCTAAACTTGTGAGAATTATATGGTCTTAGCAGTGGAAATGCCTCACATCTAAATACTTTAAAAAATGTATAATTTGATTTGCAATGAAAAAGAATTTCAAAGGAAGCACGATTTTGAAGAACCGAGGTATGCAATTGATTGATTAAAAATATTACAGTTTGAAAGGCATAATCCCAAAATTTGAGAGGTAGTGAAGCATGAGCAAGAAGGGTTAAGCCAGTATCAACAATATGTCTAATTTTTCTTTCAGTAGCGTCATTCTGCTCATGAGTATGAGGATAGGCTACCCTATGTGCAATGCCACACTTTTGCAAATATTGATTCAACTTTTGATATTCCCCACCCCAGTCACTTTGTAAGCATTTGATAGAAGTGGAAAATTGGTTTTCTATTAATTTTTGAAATTGTTTAAAAATTTACGGAATAGAAGATCTTTTATTGAGAGGATAATACAAAGTAAACTTTGAAAAATCATCAATGAAAATTATGAAATAGGTATTATTGGAAGTGGAAGAAAGTGGAGCTGGTCCCCATACATCACTAAAGACCAGTTCAAGAGGGGCAGAACTAACACTGCCAGTGAGAGGTAAAGGTGACTTGTGAGCCTTTCCCATGAAACAAGATTGGCACTTGTCAATTATGGATGAAGAAGTGGGTAGAGAGGAGGAAGATAACAAATGACGAACTATTCGTGGTTGAGGATGACCTAACCGAGCATGCCAATCATTTGCTGAAGCAGAGATTGAACTAAAAGCAGTATGGGTGGATGGAGGAGAGAAAGCGTACAAACCCTGCAATTGGCATATCCCATCCTTGGAGCATTATCCTCTTGGTGACCTGATCTTTGACAAGAAAATGGTTAGAATGGAATTCAAAAAAACACTTGTTGTCTTTGGTAAAATGGTGAACAAATAATAAATTTTTCTTGATTTGTGGAACATGCAAAATATTGGATAATTTAAAAGTAGAATGTTTAGATGAAAAAAAAGATGAAGAACCGAGGTGGCTAATGTGTAATCCCACTCAATTACCTACTTTCAGACTTTCATTATCATGATATTTAGTGGCTTGTTGAAGATTTTCAAGATCGGGAGTAATGTGATGAGTTGCAGCCGTATCAAGATACCAGTCTGGTGTAGGCAATAGTCTAGCCATATTGGCTGCTTGTCTAGTAGAGGCAGAAGTTGGACCATTGTATCGGTAGTAGCATTTGGAGGCAAGATGATTGGTCCGATTACAAATCTGGCGTCGCTCCTTTTTGTTGGACTTGTTGTTGTTAGAACGTCATGATCCATATGTTGAAATTGGATTTGACATCACCGGATAAGAATTATGAAAGGTGTCAATTGCAATTACATCTCATTGATCCCAAAAAAACCTAGAGCTGTGAAGCTATCTGATTTCCGACCTATTTGTGTTGGAAATGTTCTATATAAAATAATTCCTAAAATCTTTGCGAACAGGTTGGGTTTATTAATGAGCAAGCTTGTCTCAAAGGAACAAGGCGCTTTTGTGAAAGAACGAGTCATTCACGAGAATATAGGCCTAGCATTTGAACTGGTCACTCTTATGCACAGGCAATATAAGAAAGGGAATATAGCTCTTAAGCTTGACATTCAAAAAGCCTTTGACTCCCTCGAATGGAATTTTCTTTTTGATATTCTCTCTAAATTCGGGTTTTCTTCTACATTTGTCAATAAAATGCAAGCCCTTCTTGAATCGGCCAAACTCTCTGTGATGGTTAATGGAGGCCCTATGGGCTTCTTTGCAGTAGGAAGATGGCTTAGACAAGGTGTTTTAATCTCTCCCTTGCTCTTTGTTATAGCAGAAGAAGCTTTGTGTAGGATTTAAAGAATGCTTGTGAGAAGGGTCTGATTAATCCAATTTTCAAAGGAAGGAATGTGATGGCTCCAACTCACCTTATGTTTGCTGATGACATTGTCATCTTTATAAAAGCTCAATTAAGGTCATGCAGGGTGCTGAGAGATCTCCTAGCTAGATACAATGATTATGCTGGTCAACGAGTTAATCCTGCAAAAAGCAAAATATTTCTTTTCAGATACTGTATTTAGGCGAAGAAGAGATAAAATGATATCTTGCCTTAGCCTCTCTCAAGGTAATTTTCCATCTTCTTACTTGGGAGTATCATTATTCAAAGGCCGGCTTAATAGGGAACATCTTAATCTGGTAATTGACCGTTTTAAAAAAAGATTTACTACTTGGAAAGGAAGGCTACTTTCCTATGTAGGCTGAGTGGAACTGGTTAAATCAATCTTGAGCAGTGCCTTTGTGCATTCTTTCTATGTATACAAGTGGCCAAAATGACTAATCAAAACAGTAGAAGCTTGGATGCGGAATTTTATATGGACAGGGGACCCAAATAAAAGAAAATTTATTATGGCCAAATGAGATGTTATGTGCATTGCTAAAAATGAAGGAAGATTAGGATTGCGCCGTCTTCATCAAGTAAACGATGCACTGTCATGTAAAATGGCCTGGAAAATTGAAACTGAGAGCTATCTTTATACTCGTTTTATGCGTGGACATTATCTCTCTAAAGATGGTTACATTTGTAATCATCATTTCTCCTCTCCTGTCTAGCACAATATCAGGAAAGTGTGGGATTGGACCTCAAAGCATACCAGATGGATTGTAGGTGACGAGGAAAATATCAATGTTTGGTCTGATCAATTGTTGGGAAATTTCACTCTCAAGGATCGTCTTGGCTTAGGAATGGATCTTCTAAAAGGTGGAGATTGCTCTCTTAGTCGTTTTATTCAAATGGAAAATGGGCTTGACCTTCTATTGTTTCTAGTACTATCCCTCTCTTTGGATCTAGAGATCAGCTCATGGGGATAGGTGAACTATCTAGGGCATTTTCAGTTAATTCTCCATGGGAAATGTTGCGTTATCCGAAGCCGAAACCTGTATGGGCTGGTATGATCTGGAATAAATACCTTACTCCATCTCTCAGTTGGACAGGTTGGAGATGGTATTTACAAAAATATCCTACAAAGGATAGTGCTAAACGAAAGGGTGTAATGATTGCATCGAGGTGCCCATTATGCCACTCAACTGAGGAAATGATAAATCACCTATTTTGCACTTGTGATTTTGCTCAGTCCCTTTGGCAAAAAATTGGAGCAGTTTTTGAGGTCAATATCCCTAATTTTGATTCTTGTAGTATAATGCTTGATTGGTGGATGAGAAAAAGTGGTATTATGCCTTTCCACGATATTTGGAAGTGTTTTTTGATCATTGCTATTCATAACATATGGATAGCACGGAATAACTCTATGCACAGGAACTCTAAACTGATAGCGGACTCCACCTAGGCAATGAAAAAGAGAAGTGCCAAGGACTTATCGCTCAAGCATCCATGCATAGTTAAAACATCATCTTATCTGCGAGTAGCTCATGTCTTGTATCTTCAGATTGCGCAACCCAAAACAAGTGTTATCATGGAGCTATTCTGGAGACCTCCTCTTCCTGACTGGTGCAAGCTAAATATAGATGGCTTGAGCTTTGGCAATCCAGGGATTGCCTGTGTTGGTGGTGCCATCCGGACGCATAATGGTCAAGTACTACGATATGCCTATGCAGAATCGCTTGGGATAGCTACAATCTACCAAGCTGAATTTCATGTTGTATTAATTGGATTGAAAGCTGCTATTCAATTAGGGTTCCGTAATATATGGCTTGAATCAGACTCTAGCTCTGTGGTGGCTGCTCTTCTTACATCTCAGATTCCATGGTTCTTAATGTAGAATTGGAGAGCCTTGTCTAGGGATTTGTCTATCTGTAATATCCGTTACACTCATGGTTTTTGGGAAACTAATGTGGTACCGAATAAACTGGCTAAAAAGGCTGCATATGACAGAGCATCTTATTATTGGAATAGCTGTCCTATGGAAGTAGCATAGGAGGCCGTGTGGGATGCCTCCCATCGTCCTCGATATCGTTTCTACTAGGCCCCTGCTGATGACAATGCTGAAGGTGAGGGTTTTACACCCTATTAGGGCTTCTGTTTTACTTTTTTGTTCTTCTCTAATTCAATTGGATTTTTAGCAAAAAAAAAAAAGACGTCATCGGAGAAGTAGGTGACTTGGTTGAGGAAGAGATAGCGCTCAGGTTTGGCGAAACCACAAATTGAGTATTCTAAAGGCGCATTGCATGGCTTAGTAGCAACCAATGAAGAGCATGAAAGGATAAGGCTTCAGATTTAGTTGCAAGAGCAGCAACTATGTCACTATAATCAGGGCCTAAATTACGAAAGACAATGGCATTGAGTTCTTCCATAGACACGGGTTTGTTTGCAGCGGCTAACTGATCGAATATATATTTTACTTCACCTAAATATTCAGAAATTGATTTGGCACATTTAGAAGTGTCGTGAAGCTGCATGTGTAATTGTAGGACACTAGTGTGGGATAAAGTACCAAAGGTAGACTCAAGAGCAAGCCAAACCTTTGCAGCAGTTTTGAGACCTACCACATATGGAAGAATTTCAACAGTAAGGGAAGAAATTAACCAACTGAGGACTAATTGGTCCTTGCGTTGCCATTCTTCATAGGCCGGGTTAGGAATAGGAGTAGAAATTGAAGTGGAGTCAACTGCTGTGGAAGCAGTTGTAGGTACAATAATAGGAGGACGGATCTTGGTTCCATCCACGTACCCCACAAGATCATAACATTTCAACAAAGGCATTATTTTTAAAAAAAAAAAAAAAATAATTGTTAGAACTCAGCTTCATGGTGAAGTGATGCTGGACATTAGGAGTGAAGGTGGGCTTTGAAGGAGGAAGAGACGTCATGGTGGAAGCAGAGGAAGAAGGCATGTTTGTTTAAAGCAGGTTCAGACCTGGTCGACTAATACCATGTAACAACGTAATTCACTTGAACTCTCTTACCCATAAGCTTAGGGGTAAGGTTGTTTATATATAAATTTGAAATGTATAATGAATCTTCCTCACATCAGGGGTTCCCCTTAGATCATGGGATTGTCACAAATTCAAAACCCATCGATTACAAACCAAATACTATGAATCTTCCTAAGATAGTGGGTTTGTTCAAAACCCAACAGTTGCAAAACGGATATAGTGGGGTTGTTACAAATTTAAAACCCTATGATTCTTCAACAGATTAGATAAGATTTGTCTTATCTCAAATTCAAATTTTAAGATTGGATAAGATTTCTCTTATTTCAAATCCAATTTAAATTTTGAATTTGAATATAACCATCCAGCTTTTGTCTTATTTCAAATTCAAAATTTAAGATTGGATAAGATTTATCTTATCTCAAATCCAATTTAAATTTTGAATTGGAATGTAACCGTCCAGCTGTATATTCCTTAACAACCACCATCATGCCAAAGGCACTTCCCTTTTAAACAACTTTCAAAGCTTAGTCTCCATGTGGGTGAATCGAATTGAAACTTGTCAACTTGATGTAGGAGATTTTGTAAGACCCGCACTCCATAAACCCGATCTAAACCTTGATTTCATGTCGTAACAGGTCTTCCGATCATCACCGGGTCAGACGGGACGAGCGGATGACAATCAGGTACGAAATCAGACCAAACAGACCAAATAAGTATGATTTTACTCATACCGGTCGATGGTACCGGTCGACCGGTATGGTCTGCGCAGCAGACTACCAAGATCCGGAATTGGATCTCTGCGGGTCCCACTTTCCAAATTTCAAATCGATTGACTTTTCTAATCCTAGGAGGCTTCCTAAACCTAATTATAGCCTATATAAACCCCTTTAAATCTCCTATAAACCTTTTTAATGATTCTTACAAACCCTAGAAAGGAGAAGGAGATTTAAGAAGAAGAAGGAGCTAGGAAGAAGAAGGAAGAGCCGATATTGTCGTTTGACGACGCACACCTTACCGCCAGTCAACGGTAAGTGCTTGAACCTTCCTCTACTCTATGAACTCTTATAGGGTTGATTGTTGTTGAATCAATACCACGCAGAGCGGGTATTGATCTAAACCCTACTTTGCCGTCAAACCCTAATTTAGTCGATAAACCCAAGATTCGAGTTATAGGATGAATACCATCAAAACTAGACTTGAATGGAGTTTAAAACAACTCTAACTCAAAGCTCAGACTTAGAATGTGTAGGAGGAACCCTGGAATCAATAGAGAATGATCGACGACAGTCGAAAAACCAAGTGTATGGTCTTCCAGAGACATTCCGGTCGACCATACCGGTTGCAGGTCATGCGACCGGTACCGCGACCGGTACCTCTCAGGGAGTGGCCTGTGGGAACCGGCTGACCATACCGGTCGCCAGTTTTCCCCACAGAGCTGCGACCGGTCAGCTCTATGAGTGTATTTTTGGTAACCTCATTGGTTTCCGACCAACGTAAACCCTAAGAAACTATTCTAATTGAACTCTAATATTATGTAAGACTTTGTGATAGCACGTTTGGATCTTGCGACGTGGAGCAAGCTATCGAACGAGCGTCAGGTAAGGGAATCGGACCTAAACCCTAATAATTAATTGACAGTAAACTGTTGTAAATAACAATGAATATGTGGATTGGTGTTTGTGCATATCGCATGTCATCCTTTACTTTCAGCTATTATTATTGTTCATGCATACTCGCTATGCTAGGATGTGATTGCTAGACATGTGATTGTTTTCGTTGGTGTGTGAAATGGGAAGGGCCTGGGGTCTGGGATCATTCCTCACACTGACACCTTTTTGTAGTATTTTATCTTAGCATACTTGGTGCGGGTAGGGTATCAGGGGGAGGTTGTGGCACTGTGGTCTCCGGCTTGGCCACCACGCTCTAGCTCTATCTCTATGCTGTAGGGAGTGATGTTGGGATAGAATCTACTTGCGTATTATTCTGTCTTAGTATGCTTGGTACGGGTAGGGTATCAGGGGGAGGTCGTGGCACTGTGGTCTCCGACCTGGCCACCACGCTCTAGCTCTATCTCTATGCCGTAGGGAGTTGTGCTGGGATGGAGCCTATAGTGATGACATATAGGATTGGTTAGTTGCGAGCCCAGTTTGCAAGTCTAGTTAGTAGGGGCTTATGTATTGGTATGGGTAGAGCATCAGGGTAGGTAGTGGATGCCTTAGCTCTATCTCTATTCCATGATGGGTGCATGTGGGTCGGCAACGGTGTGATCTACTGTGCGAAGCTACACACTCGTGTATAGAGGTGCGGTGGCTGCCAACCCTTTTTATAGCACATTGCAAACTTAAACCAGACCATAGCATAAAATGATTTTACTCATGCATATAATATTGTTACATTGTCTGATTGTCTTACTGAGCTAAGTTGTGAGCTCACCCTTTGTGTACACACCATTTTAGATGTTGATGCAGGTTACACGGTGGACGACTACGTGAATGCTTCGGCGTATGGAGGTGTTGCTGCTCTAGATGTGCAAGCAGGAGAGGACAAGCATGACGCTTCATGCGAGTGCCCTTTCTGCGTGTACCTTTAGGGTTTTACTTTATTTATTTTAGTTATTTTTCTGTTGGGATACAGTTGATGTAAAAATATTTATTTAAGTTTTGGTCATTAAATAATTGGATATTTTATTAATTTATCAATAGATTACTCAGTTCATTTATTTAAAGACTTCCGCTATATTTATTGTATTCTGATTGTGGTTATGTGCAATGGTTTGTATGGGTGGACACGGTCCTATTGAGATCCTGGTGTGAACCGTTGGTTCAGTGACGGTTCACTCACACCATTCTGGTTGGTTCAGAATTGGGGTGTGACAGATTTTATCTTCATACATAGTCTTAATGACCAATTAGGTAGTGGCCTGAAATATATCTCTGCTATTGTATTTGGGTTAATTAAGGTAATCCATATATACTCAAACAAATTAATGGAAGAGAATCTTAATGAGATTGCATTCCTTTATGGGATGATGCAATACACATTTTTATATAAAAGACTCTAGGTCATTCTCTTTTAGCAGTTGTCATACCAATCATCGCTGAGAGACATCATGTGAGATCAAGAGAGAGAAACCTAAAAGGTCCACTTGCTCATTGCAGGATATGTAATGGTTGTCATCAACCCACAACATACACAAGTGAATGGTAGGTGTTAAACACCTTATTTTTTATTCATGAATGCTTGGCAATATCTTGTTTGTATTTATGATTGAGGGTGTAAGACAATACAATTGGTATCAGAGACTTAGATCGTACCTTCATGTTCTTGAATCTGTTTAATGGAAGTATTGTTTGCCTTGTTTAGTGGATCTTCGGATTATAACCGGTTTTGCTTATAGGTTTAAGTGTCTATCTTTCAGTAATTTATTGATTATTCGAATATTATTCTTGGATTTTGGTTTCTTACTGGATTTCTTTCCAGGCATTCTAACTGAGATTATGGTCACTGTGGATTACTGGTAAAGATGTAAATGGATAGTCGAAAATCCGAATTTGATTCGAATCCACACCCGTTTAAGGTAATGTGAATTTGTGGATATGTGGGATCGAAGGTGGATGAGGATTCGGATAGCACTTTAAATGAACTGATTTGATCCGTTTAGGTATTTAAACAGTTTTCATATTAAAAGAGAAAAATACCATTTCCTCCTCTGTGGTTTGCTCAAAGGACAAATGCCCCCAAATGTTTCAAAGAAGTACAATTGTCCCCTGTTTTTTAACGGTGTTAAACATAATCTTTTATGGACAATTCTACCCTTGGATTATGTGTTTCTGCATTCACAGTTTTGTAATAGATGATGAGGGAGATGAGCAGAGCAGCTCCTACCTCCAACTCGCCGCTGCAGTCTAGTCGGAGTCCACTTTTTATTCCCTAGGAGAGGAGCAAAGCAACTCCTACCGCCAACTCGCCACTGCAATCTAGTCGGAGTCCACTTCTTATTCCCTCCCCCTAGATTTCTTCCTTGTAGTTCGGCCATCAAAAGAGTTGCTCCAAAAGTTCATGCTTAGAAATGGAATAAAGATGAGATTTTAATCTCAACCTAGAGAAGAGAAGTGTGAAATTCGATTAGAATTCAACAACCCAACAACCCAACAACCCAAAGAGAGAGAGAGAGAGAGAGAGAGAGAGAGAGAGAGAGAGAGAGAGAGAGAGAGAGAGATTTCCTCGAAATCAGTCCAAACCACGAGCTCCATCGTTTTGGTTCCTATAGAAGAAACTTCTCCGCAGCGCCTGAGCACGGAAACTCCAGCATGCAAAGTATTCATTCCAGCACGCAAACACCGGCGAAGATACATCTTCAACATTAAGTTGAAATAAAACTGAGCTTACAATTTGTTGAAATAAAACTCAACTCATTTGCAACTCATTTTTTTGTGGCTGATGGGGTGTTTTTCAAATCTGATGCTTTGATACTCCCCCCTTCTCTGTTTGAGGTTTTAAGTTTTTGAAATCTGATTCTTGATACATAGGTGTGTTTTTATGCTTTTGATTTAAACAAGTTCTATTTCCTCTTTCACATAACTAGAGCTCCTGGAATCAACATTGGTAGCCATAGCCCTTTTCCCACTCCCAAAAACACAGTCAACCCGATTAAATTCCATTTAGAAATTAGCAACTCAAATTTATCAGTTCAAATAAAATTACAGCTTGGTTCGTTCTTTCTCCAATTAACTTCTCAGGGTTTTGCTTGCAAAGAGTGACTGACGAAGAAGATGAATAGCATTTGTGTAGTATCACTTTTACCTTTTCAGGTTTTCCTTGCCGAACCAGTACCTCGATTGATTATACTAACGTAAGAGAGAGAAAGAAAGATTATAAAAGATGAAACATCTGCTCCGAATCTGATATACTCTGAAACAATTCAGAAAAAAAAAGTTATTAAATTAAAGATTAGAGAACCAGGAAGTAAATGGGGTTGATCTGTTCGTCGCTGAAACTTGAGCCTGAGTCCTCGAGTGGATAGAGTCGCATTATAGTCTTGTTGTCGACCAATCTGGAGAGCGGTGGGACTTGAGGAAGAAAGAAAAGGTGTGGAGGAGAATAGCAACAGTGAATGACAGAGTGGGTGGCGGCGTTCCTCATTTTTCAAAGAAGTATAAGGCTTTGTCTAGTGCAGCGACGAGGGTAAGTCAGGTACTCCACCCTTGAATGGGGTTAGTTTAGTTATTAAAAAAATATTGACCATAAACCGTCAACATCTAACCGAATATACCTTAACGGGTAGATTTAGTTGTAATTTAATAGTCCTTATAGGGAAGACATTCGTACTTCTTTAAAGCATTTGGAGGCATTTGTATTTTGGGCAAACCACATGGCAGGAAATGATATTTTTTATTATTAAAAAATAAGGTAAATTATAGGTACCTCTCTTGTAGTTTGTTCTTAAATCAGATACATCCCAAACCTTTTAAACAATTTCAAAGACACCCCCTTAGATCAAAATAAATTTCAAAAAAATCTACTTTGTTAGTAAATTTTTGTGAACTATCGACAAAAGCTAAAAGTTATAATATTAATATCTGAAATATCACCCTGCATAAGTTAAATGATCATTTTATCCCATTTAAACCTCCCGTTTACCTAAAACCTAAAACCCTCTCCATTAGTAAATTTTCGTTCACTTATAGGAGTGGATTTTGTGGGAGGTTTAAATAAGATAAAATGGTTCCTTAACCTATACAAGAGAGTATTTTAGGTATTTACATTCTAACTTTTAATTTTTGTCGTCAATTAATAAAACTCATTAATAGAGTGAGTTTTTTTTGAAATTTATTTTGATTTAAAAGGTATCTTTAAAATTATTTGAAAAGTTTAAAGTGCACCGCAAACTACAAGAGATACTATGATTTACTTTTTTTTTTTTTTGTCCCCTATAATTCTTGTGAGACGATATGTTGAATCTTTGATGGCCAATCTATATTAGTTGCTAAGCATCCAACGGCTGGAACTTTTAATCACACGGCAAAAAAACACAGGACACATGGATATGGTTTCGGCTGGCAGTGCGCTGAAGTATTTCGTAAACCTCATATTCTCATAAGCTCTGAAGAAGTGGAGAAGCTTCCGCCTTCTGTGGATTTCTAGGGTTTAATACCACATCTGTGGATTTCTAGGGTATGTTTATTCGTTCTGGCGGTCAACTGTTTTCTTCTCGAGGTACTATCAGCAATTTAGCTTGCTATCTTGCACGTAGCTCATCGTTGAATTCAAGCAAATTAAATTACGTTCAGTTATTCACTGCATGGTGGCAAACCAATGTTTCTGCTGTCGAAGTAGAGTCTTTAAGCGCCGACCTCACAATTATGATTTCTCTTACATGCAGGATCTGGTTCATAATTGCGCTCCGATCAATCCTGGCATTCGATATATGTCTCTGTGACGTCAATTGATCGCGTATAATCTAGGCTGAGTTTATATATCTGCGTCGAGATTCTTCATTTCTAAATCGGAGGACTTTTTTCATTGACGATGCTTGAACGAAAGCTCTACAAGACCAAGCTTTGCATACTTTATCAGAGAGGTCGCTGTCCCCGTGAAAGCTGCTCATTTGCCCATGGCGACGCGGAGCTTAGGCGGCTCTCTGGTTCCTTTCATGGTATGAGCGTTTGTTTCCTTCTGTCAGTACTTTAATAGCCCAACAACTATGATATATGATCCACATTTTGTGGCAGAGATTCTATCGGATTTGTTATAGATGTATGTTAGCATGCTATTTGGGCATTCATTTATGTTGAATTTTTCCAGGCATAGATGCATATTTAATTGCATCACTTCTCCCCGTCTTGAAAAAAACTATTCCACAAGACATAAAGTGACTTTGAATCAAACCAGCACGATCATCCTTCAATCGGAAGTGGAATACAACAATCGTCTCATCAAAGGAATGGCTCTATAGTCCCTCCGTCGCTTTGACACAAATTATTGCAGTAACTTTTGACAGTTGAATTAGCTTAAAAAAATAATAATTTCTGACAGTTATCACTCAGATTAAGCAAATAATTTCAATAAGTTATTATGACTAAAAACTTGTTTAAAGTTAACAAGTTTTTGAGGATAAATTGTGGTAATGTTTTATAAAAAGTTTAAAATCTTATCCTTGCTGTAATATTTCAACAGTAAATGTAGAAGCAGTGTGGAAATATGGATAGATTTCGTTACCAACAAATTTGATTTTGAGTCGTATGGGGAAACAGGAATACATGATTTGTATAGTTGACCACAGTTAGTAGACTAAACAAGCTCAGTTGAGTTGAGTTATGTAATATGTCTTTTTTTCTTTATTTTAATTTAAAGGGCGAGGGATTTACATGCCGCCTACGTGTATTGGCATCTTCCACGCCAAGCTAATGGCGTACGAGAGGGAGTGGGTTAGGATTTGTATTTAGGGGGACCCACATGCTCTAGAAGCGATGTAGTTCAAAAGAGGTTCCAACATAAGTAGTCACACCGGGAATAAGTCTAAATCCTAGTTTAATGGGTTAAGTAAGTAGCTTAATGGTTATATGTGTCATGGTTAGTGTAACAGGCCTATTTTGAAAGCTCATATCTAAGGGATAAATGGCCCATTCGAATTTAACTAGCTAGTTAGAAGTCTTGGGGATGTCAATTGGTTGGTGGAGATAGTTTCATTGTTAGTGGAGAAAGACCTTGAAAATGAAAAGTTCATTGAATATCTTGAAATCAGTTTGTATGTAAGTCCTTGGAAATGTACAGGCCATAAAGTCTAGAAGGAAGTCCTAGTGGGGATCTAGAACCATCTCAATCTCTTTATATAAAGAGGTGTCTGTAAACATTTGAAATAAAATTAATTTATACTATTCTTCTGTGAGAAACAGAGCAACAGTAAGATGTTGTTTGCCTGTTTCTGGTGCGAAGGTGGGGTTGATTGGTGAGATGTTGGTTGAGGCTTAGGTGGGATGAGCAAGTTATATCTTGCTTTCATTGTTAAAAAGAAAGTGTTGGAAAGCAAGGGAAAAAAAAATAAAAATCCTATTATCGATTTTTGTTGATTCTGTTGCAATTGATCTGTCATTGGTTCTTGGTTTGAGATTGATTCTGCGTTAGGGAGGAGAGAAGTGGCACTGTGTCAGAGAGTATAATGGAGGAGAGAAATCTAGTAAAACAGAGATCAGTGACTCAGTTGTGAATAAGAATCTGATCGAAGGTCAAAAGTATGGAGGGAAAACAACTGTTTAGAATCTGGTTCAGATCTGATGGTCTGATCTGTAGTTATGAAGTGTCCTACAAAATATTGGACACTTGATTCAGAAATTCTAGGGCAGAATTCAAGATCAGATTCTAGATGGTTGAACTTAATCAATCAGGAAATAATTGGATTACTAACAGAACTCAGATAACAGTGGAAGATAAATCCTAAAACTAGAAGCCAGAACTTGATTTAAGCTTATGAGAAACTGAGAAATCAGATCCGAGATAGGTCTTTATGTATTCAATATTAAGATCAAATTTTGAAATCAGGAATGGATTAAGAAACTAGTCCGATGGTCAGATCTTAAACTAGAATTGTAAACCAGATTCGAAGATGTTGATATCAGAACTAGAATGACAACTAGCAATAGAATATGATCTGAAAACAAAAAAATGCGCATGAACAGAAGTTTCAGAATTCTAACCTGAGTTGATAGATTTTTATTGGTGGTGGGGTTTGATTGAATAAGTAAAAAAGATAAAGAATTGAAGGATATGACCAAGGGAATCAACACCAGTGGCCTGCACAGTCAACCTATTGAATCATCACAACATGGTTGATATTGAATCACCATAGAACCAAAAGCAAAAGCCAATTTCATTAATCAATTCCATGTGCTGGTTGTGAGGCCTTCACGTGCTTACATAGAACTTCAAAAAAAATACTCAAACTAAGCCTAAAACTCCTCCATCCAATAGCCTAACTTGGAGGTAGTCTAGTGCTACTAAAATTCAGCCTAAAATAAATGAAAACAACTCAAAACAATGCTGAACTCATAGAGACCCTAATCAAATCAACTAGTAACACTTAATAATTATTAAAAATAAAAGAATAAGACTCTAACTTGACCCAATAACTTAAATAATTAATACATCCCATATTCCTACCTCCTACCAATATTTTAGGCCCATTACAATGACTACCCATTGGACCAAAGGCTCAACATGTAAAAAAATACTACCCAAGGCTTATTTCAACTAAAATAAAATAAGCCCATTTATGAGATTTATCTGCATTAGGGGCATGTTCTACCGGTAATGTGTACTCCCCTAATTTAAAGATTGTAAAAATACTTTTCAGCACATACGATATCTAGGTGGATCTATACTGCCGCGCAAAACTATGCGTCGCTCTTTCAAGTATTTGTAGTAGAGAAGAAAAATTGAAAACGTAATACTGGTATGCTTTGTAGTCATGTATGCATGTGCCTATATGAACATGCATTTGGCAGGTATTTTCTCAAAGTTGAGGTGTTATTGCATATCTTAAACCTTTTTCCCACATGTGGCGGCATCATGCAACTTAATAATGTGCCAGATTCATTATTTACTGCAGAAGATTTTGATCATGGTCCAAGATGGCTTCTTATGAAGGAAAGTTTAAGTAGCATTGGTTTGTGAATGGTGGTGAGACATCCATTCAAGTTCCAAATTTGCATTAAACATTTATAGACTGTAAGCAGTTGCAAATATAGATTAAATGTATAGACAAACCTGTACATAGTTCTCAGTTTTGGTTCTTTCAAGATCTAGCTTCTTCCTAGGGATTTTGAACCATTTCTCTATCATTTTCATGAGGCCGTAATTTATCCTGTTTTCGAACTTAGGTCTCACTGTTATAAAACATTTGAGTTGGTTTCATCTTTTAGATCATTTTGATGCACACTAAGTTGGAGTAATTTTCTTGCAAGTTGGCTATCTCACCAGTTAACTGGTGTGTTATCACTCGCTTTCCTTCATCTTTTAAGAATAACAAGGTGAATTTGTGCTAACATATGCAACATTGCAAATACGTTTTGCATTTTACCATTTTTTGTTCTCTTGTATCCAGGACGAAAGGCAGAAATGCAGGCATTAAAGATTGTATTATAAATTGAAAAGTCTTTGTTTCTTGATTCAATGATTGGTTGATTTCCCATTTCAGTCTGTATCTGGTTAGTGTGTATTTGTATTTATCAATGATGTGAGCATTACTTAACTGAATGGTTTCCGATTCTTTTGCATCTCAAAGGACAATCTAGTTCATTGGTTTTCCTTAATGCAGTTCAAATGACATCACTTTTTGGCAAACCTTTTAATTCCGGTTGTTTGGTAGTGTTTATCTGAAACAGTGAAGGCCTATATGAAGGGTAATAGAGATTAGGTTTTCACAAATATATTTATCTTCCATGATATTTTAGATTATAAGCAGGTTTAGTGAATATCCAAATGTTTTTTGTAGTAAGTTCTGCAGTACATGTTATGGTGGAGCACTTGGTATTGACATCATCTGTGAGTCCTCGGTCCTCCTTGAGTAATATTGAAAAGGATTTCTTTGATGGTGATATAGCACAGATTATTATTGGAAGGTGGTCATGGAAGGCTAAATTTTGTCGGATTGGAGATGCTTGTATATATTATATGTAATTTATGGCGCTGGGAGAAATCCATACAGTTCAGGTTTCATTGTTTTTCTTATTGCTCAAGAAGGCAGGCGTATCATCCATCCTTATTATATGCTTCTTTGATATTCAAAGGGTTTTCTCAATGGTATGCTCAAACACGGTTATAGACATATCAATGTATTTTTATGAGACCGTTTATTTCCATGGCCCCCCTTGGAACTGGCAAGGAGACACTGTTACTGTTCATTATTTTCTCATATTGCTCCATGTAATGGTAAGCTTAGTTTTTTATATCATCTGTGGGTTATCTACTTGGCCTTCAACTTTGAAAAACAGATAGAAGCTTTTATTTACATTTTACACAACATAATTTTTTTTTCCTTCTCATCATCGCAGGTCGGAGGGACAATCTGGGTAGTGATTTGAGGGATAAGCTTGACAGAAGGCCTTCTCCCCAGCGAAGATTCTCCCCAAGGAGAGATGCGAGAGGCCATCAAACATTTCGCGCTCAGAAATGGACTGCCTACGATAGAGGTAAAATTGTCTGCATTAGTGTTCAGCAAATCTTTTAAAATTTCATCTTTTATTATTATTTATTAGTTCATGAGTGACTGATTCTAAGTTTATACAAAAGACCTAACTATGTGCTATCCATGTAAAAGTTCATCTTATATTTTCAGTTTTATTTTCTTTTAATTTTTCTCAAACGAACACCCTTAACGTCATTAGGTTCTTTGTGTCTCGTTGTGCATTTGTTGCAGATTACAGTCCTTCCAGGTCCCCCACTGAAAGGAGGTAAATTACTTTAAGTCCTGTCTAGTCTTGCTATTACACATTCATGTAAAATAGATAATCTTTTGTCCGTTGTTTCCCCAAACCACCCCGTGGGAAAGATATCTATTATATGGCTGTACCTGTGAATTTTTTTTTTGGCAGAGGGGGTTCTACTTGAAGGATGAACATGGCTGGATTCAAACATTAATTTGTTCATGGTTATCTTATCTAGGGCACTTTTTTCGTCACTTATCTGGAGTGATTCTGAGGGAATTTTGATTCCCTGTAGCGATTCTACCTAAAATTGGGTTTGGCACCAGTTCTATTCTTTGGAGTGGTGCTTTGATCAATTTGCTCTTTGGGAGTGGTTTTGCTCCAACCCTCATTTTTTCTGGGGATCTTTTCTGCAAGTAGTTGTTTTCTACAACAATCACTTGTAAGAATAGATTTAAAAGCTTCCTAGAAGAGCCACAAAAAATCAGAAGTGATAGTGGATGCAGGTAACAGTTATCCGATGAACTATCAGTGTTTTAGTGTAAGACTCTTCATGATTTGGAACAGGATCGGGTGAACTGGCCGATTCGAACTGGAATTGGCCACGACTGATCCCAATTCTGGCTGATCCGATCCGGCGAATCTTGGGTGTTTTAGCCAATTCTGGCTAGATTGGAATTGGAATCAGTGCCTCAGTGCCTCAGTGAAGGCTGATCCTGTTGCCGAGTCCCCTTGAACCATGATTTGGAAGAAAACTGAACTAGTTCTTTCTTGTTTGTATTTAGTGATTAATTTGTTTATAAATGTTCATGTAGTAATTCACTTGAAGCCAATTTTTTAAGGTTTCTTAACTATATAATAAATAATGTATTAAAAGGGCAAGTAGTAGGATGTTATCACATATATAAAAAAGAAGGTGCACCACTAAGAACAAATAAATTTGCAAGGTCATTGTATAGTGTATATTATACATGTAATTGACTTTGCTGCAGACATGGGGACAAGGAGTTCAATGTTCGCCGAGGATTTAAGTCCACATTTTTCACGTGGACATAGGTTGAGACACAAATGCAATAACTTTATGATCGAGTTGTAAGGTGGGTTAATGAAAAACCATGTTGCATTGGCAGAGACAATTGATGTGGGCGACAGAATGAAAAGATTTGGGAGGCTGAAAAGAATTAATTATTAAGTTCTGAGAATATCTGTAATAGAGTTTTTATTAGGATTTAGGTTTCATCTGAAAGGTTCAGAAAACTGATCCAAGGATGAAAAGAAAACCAAGGTTTGGTGGGGTTTCTTAATCGATGGACAATTTAGGCTGTTGGTCAAAGGGATAGGCTTGGAAAGTAGGATTTTGATGCTTTCAGGGTTCCTACTATAAAATATCTTATTTTCTCAAATTCTGGATCAATTTGCTTCCAGCATCATAACTGCAATGACAAATATGGGAACCTTAGATGAGAATGACAAGTCCTTCCATAGTTGTCAAGACGCCAAGGCAAACCAAGGCGTTGGAGGCTTGACGGGGCGCCTAAGCAACCAAGGCACCTGTCTAGGCTACCAAGGCGCCTCATTTTCCAAGGCTCACAAGGTCGCCTGGGCGCCTAGGCGGTGCGTAGGTGATGCCTTGACAACTATGAGTCCTTCCATCATGGGGGTTGTAATTGTTAAATTAGTTTGCTTTCATGTTCTATTCATAGTTTTGATGATGACAATGCATCTCCCTAGAGTTCCTCATTTATTGTTGTCTTAGTAAGGACAGGAATTGCTTTCCTTATGTTTCATGATGTTGGTGTGGTTCCAACTCTTTTTACATTATGTGTCAGAGCTGAATTTCATATCCATATTTGATATGGTGGTCCTGTGGTCATTAAGACCCATTTGGTGTTTTTGTCAGAAAAACTGAAACTACTTGTAGTTCCTTCTTTCATCTTTCATTGTTCTTCTTTTCAAGATTCTTGTACAAGAAATTTCATTAAGGTACTTTGGTCCATTTATTGGATCCAGATGATCCCATGGCATTTTCTTTGTCCGGATTGAAAATAAGCCCTTCAAATTTAATTTCACATGGTTTAATTCATTATTGTGTGGTTATCAGAGTATCATACTTTGAGCAACGGTGTTTTGGATATAGTCTGGTATAGGCATCTGGAGCTTAAGGTGTGCTTATGGAGCAGGACTTGAGTTGAAAGTAGAAGTGACTTTGACTCTTTTTTACTTTGGAAGCTTGGTAATGCAATTGCAAATCAGCAAAGGTGGTTGTCTTGGTGTTGTACATTGTATGGGTATCATGGGTTTGCTTGTAACAGACTCCATTATTGAGCTGAGTTATTAGGAAGAAGGGGGATTGGAAAATTTTAGTTCATGTTTCTAAATCATGGAGCCATGGAGATAGATACATGATTTGAGTTTTAATGCGTTTTCAGGAAGTCAAAATTTTTTGGTTATGTCTAATGAGAATCCAACTAATAAGAGTCCTAGTCCTAGGAAGTTTTCTTCTTTGCATATTTAATGTATAACCCCTTTCAATTTCAGTGGATAATGGAATAAAATTGAGTGTTAGTTTATGTGAGGTATGCTTATGTGTGGTCTAAAGCTTGTGATGCAGAATTTAGGCATCAGTAGCAATGCATAGAGAAGAAAAAGAAGAAAGGGTCATGATGTGGACCCAGGGTCGGGAAACCCGAATTGGTCCACTAATGGGCCCACTTAAACAATAGCCTAAAAGAAGGTTGAATTGGCAATTTCGTAATAAACCAGAATACTAAAGGGGTAATAGGTAAATCAAGAAGGAAGGGATATGGGGGGATTAGTATTTATTGGTGAGGGCAAACTTGGAAGCAAATGTAAAGGAAGGATGGAATAGAAGAAACCTGAAAGGGAGGCTTGTTTCTGGAAATCAAATTAAAAGGGAAGAATAACATATCACAAAGAAACAGAGGGTTTTAACCGTGGAAGTCTTCACGCTCTTGACAGAAAGCAACCAATGGCAACTGTTGCTGGCTTTGATTGCTAGAACTCACCCAGTAGGCAGCCGATCAAATCCAAATTCTAGAATTTAATTACACACCTTTAGGCCTCCTGGAAAATAGTCAATATCAGCCCTGATAACCAAGTAAAAGAGACAGAAAAATCATCTGAAACCATGTCTGATGGTGGTTCAGGTTGCAGGTTTGAACTCAACTTAATTCTCTCAGGAGAGGACTGGTTAGGGATGGGACTTTGCTGGGGATTAAGTTGCCCAAGAGTGGTGAGCAGGTACTCAGATTATTAGGGAGAAAGGAGAAGGATTGAGAGAGGAATAAACCTGATTTGTAGGGAACTGATGGTAGCGTAAACAGGGAAGGAAAGTTGCGGCAAACAAGAACGACAGGGAAATAAAAGGAAAGAAGAGAAAAGGGAGAAGAAGAAAGATGATTAAAGAAGAGGAAACCTACCTGAAGGAAGGAGATAGAGAACCAAATCTTAACTTTGTTCAATTCAATTCAATCCGTCATTAATCAATTGGTACAACCCATATATAAAGGTATCAAAATAAACTAATCCTAATGGAACTCTAAATCCTAAAATCAAATAGGACTCTAAAACTGTCAACTGGAAACAGGAATTAAAGATAACTAAAGTACTTATCCTACGTAGACTAATTCGACCAAATAAAATTAATTTAACTAAATAAAGTAACTAAATCTAATGTTTACTGGTTCGCCTTTGTTTGGGCTGCCAAACCGGATCATGGCGGTCCAACCTGATGCAGGCCATCCTTGAAGCCTGTGGTTTCAGCATAACCTGGCCAGAATAGTCCCAGACCAGGCCAGAATATATTTCAGAATTCAGATCAAGTCTTTTCCAATCATGAAATGTATTTTTCTTTATTTGATTGCTATTGGTTGGCTGGAATAGGTTTGATTAAATTCCAGTCCATATTTGAGTCTGTTTCTTTGATTTTCTCATAGTCCTAGTCATATCGGATTCTCCATTACAGCCTGCAATTGGTGAGTTTTAGTCAGTCCTTTCTCTGCCTTTTCTATTCCTTTTCGGATCAGGATTGGTTCTATCCTTTCCTTTCAAGGAGTTTGAGAGGTTCAAGACACAAGGTTATACATATACAACCCATCCCCTATGATTTCTATGAATGAAGTAGTTCTTTTGCTCTGCTGGTCTCTGAATTTCAGGCTCTCTTGTGGATTCAAGAGCAATTAGTCAGTGGAAAGTGTGCTGCAGTGGGTTCAGTATTAAGAATACTAATGGATTCCGGGCCTGCAATCAGGTGGATTCTTGGTTGGTTATCTCTCTCTTATCTCTATTCCTATTCTCCATCGAAATCAGGTCAGTTCTTGAACTTATCATACCCAGTGATTTCGGTTTCTGCTTAAATTTTTTTATCATATGGTTGTTCAGAATACTGCCATCAATTTGCTTGTTCTGCTCTAAATTTAAGTTCTGTTTTAATTCTCAAAGCCCAAATTGATTTGAGTTTCCTAGTTTCATTCTCTTTCTTTTAAATCTTTTTTTTTTTTTTTCTAAGCTGAATCTTCCTACTTATCTGTTTGCTGTGTATTGTATAATCATAAATTTGAATTCATTATTGATGCCTGTTTTGAACCCAGAATGCTCCTATATTGATTTACTGTTTGTCTGGGTCGTAAGAACCCTAGCCTTAGCAAGATTCCTTCATAACTTAGAATCTGGCCATCAGATTTAGACCGTACTTTGCAGGATTGCCATCCTTGTGAATAAGACAATCGACGTAATTTCCAGGCTGATCAGAGTTGATTTCGTCGAGTTACTAATTTTCCTTATTGAACTTGGTTTCTAATTCCTGTGATTCTGGAATTGCTTGAGGTCTTCTGATGCTGAACTTAAGTTGACTAGAATCTCCATTAGCGTGATTGTGTTTCTTTGCTCCTCTTTCTTTGTGACCTTATTTCTTTCTCTTCTACTTAATTTATTTTCTTCTTGTATTTCATCTTTTCTTCCATGTCACTATCTCTTCTGTTTTCTGATCTCTTTCTTCTACTATTCTGCTTCCTTGACTTTTTCTTCTTCAATCGATTATTTGTATATTTCTTATTCTTGATTTTTTTGTTCTCTTTCTGGTATCTCTTCTATAACACAATCTGAATTGCAGTTACAAGTAATGATTGAGTACTTTTATTCTTTTTCATATATCAAACTTGTCCTTGGGTATTTATTTTGTTGCATTCATAATACATATGGTTTCACACTGTTTAGCCTGGTCAGGCACTATCAATATTTCTGATCTCCTTAATTTTTTTTGGTGATTGAATAAATGTATTAACAAAGCCCCAAAAGAAGGGGAACCAGATTTGGGTATCCAAAGGATAGAGCTAGGCTCCTTACAAAATCAAGGGAGAAGCCCAAGAGAGAGACCAAAAACCAAAATTACAACCACCTTATTCGGGGTCAAGGTTCCAAGAGGACAGGATGAAGCTATTTCTAATGGTATCCGGGGGTTGAGAGGCTTGAGGCATAATGCTTCCTCGAACATCGAAGTTAATGGCTTCCCATATTTGGGTAAAGGATCTCGATCTGGACGTCCACTTTCTCAGATTACTCTCGAACCATATTTGGTACACCGTGACAACAAATGCAAGCTTTACAATGTGTTGCATAGAGACTTGTCTTTAAACTTCTTGATTATCTACTTCCATTCACGATCAAAAGGGCGAATCCTTCTATTGTTTCGCCAACACTTCTCAAGGATCTTTTCACATATTCTTTTAGAGAAGTGGCATTCAAAGAACAAGTGTTGGATGTCTTCTCCTGAGGCCCAACATAGACCCCAGCTAGCATTTGGGATTATACCCTGATTATGGAGCAGGGCTCCAGTAGGAAGGAAATGAGTTGGGGCTCTCCAGAGGATAAAACTATGACGAGGAGAGTGGCCTTTGAAGCAACAGCACGTCAAACAAGGGAGTCTTTGGGTTAGAGGATTTGATGAGTTCCCAAGCGGAAGTTGACGAAAACCTACCAGAGGTGGAAGCTGTCCAGCTAGTATGGTCACTGCTCCTAGATGGTTTTCAGGTGATGGAGTCCAGCTCTTCCCAAGCTTGCACCAGCCTAGAAGGGGAGAATCGACCAGGGCACCCAACCCCCTTGGAGATGATGGGTGAGACTGTAACAAGCCTATCATAACCATAATCAAGCCGAATCCTTTTTCCATAAACCAAAACTAGGACACCATGGGGATGCCAGTTATCTAGACACAATAGAGTTGAAGTTCCATCATCAATGTAGGATTTGATGGAATGAATGGCTAACTGCCTATGCCTAAGGATAGCTCTCCAAACCCATGAGGAATCGGAAGTCGAAGTAATCGTCCATATAGAATCTTTTCTCAGATAAGTGCTATAGACCCATTGAATCCATATGCTCTCTTTTTTCTCAACCACCTGCCATATGAGTTTAATGCAAGCTTTGTTCACCTCTTTGACTCTCCAGCATAGTTTGAAAGCTCGAGTCTTGAGGGTGTCTTGACCCTCTGAGAAATTGAGATTTCTGATCTCGCTCAAGATCTCGGCCAGAACATGTATTTTCTGCACGAAAGTTCAAACTGTGTCTTGGGGCTCAAATGGTCATTTTAAGGCTTGATACTATAGGGAATCACTCTTTTAGCATACATAGTCACATTTAAATAATAAAATTGAAAAAATAATCACAATGGTTGTTTGGGTTTATACCCATGTTTGGCAGTGTCGGTCTGAAATTCAAATGTAAACCTAGGGTAATATTAATTATTCTACATACTGTTACAGTGGTAGAAAATCAAAGAAAACCAAATGAGCTAGTAAAATTGTATTTTAGGAGAAGAATAAACATAATAGCACTTAATTTGTTAATTACCATAGTCAAAAACCCAAAGTAGTCAAGTAGACCATACAATCATAATTCATACATTATGTCGAGACCAGTCGAGAACTGGTCAAAAAAATATCAAGACTGGTTGAGACCAAGTCTCGTATGAGATCTCGTCACGACCTGTTTGAGAATCTTGAGATCTCACCGAGATTTCGAACCATGCTCTCCAGAGCCCTAATCCGCCCTCCTCCGTAGGCAATCAAACCTTGTCCCAGCCAATCGAATGGAAAAACTTGTTGCCCGCCCCTTTTCACAATAAGGCACTCATCAAACCTTTGATTTTCTGGGAAATCTAGTTAATATCCCTGTCCAATATAAGTATGAGATCAAGTGGGACGAACTGAGTCCCAATCCAGGTCTCTATCCCCCAATCCTTGGTGTTTAGTGGATTTACCTTCCACACAAGTTTTCCAGTTTCCGTCCTTCAATCTGTGGACTAAATATCTACGATAAAATGCTCAGTGCTCTGTTCTTATCGTATTCTAGTATTCTCTTTTGATAAATTTTTTTTCTTAAAAACAAGCTCTGTGCTATTGTTTATTTTACCAAGGCATGCAGGTTTATTGGATAAAAGTAATTTTGCGATTAGAATCACTCCCATCCTCCTTGGTTCTTTTGCATTTCTTTTTTTTTACTTTGGTTGACCTTTAATTCTTTTTGAGATTTGAGTGTCAAATGTCATAATAAAATATTGTCAAGTGGATGTGAAGCTCAGGACACTTTTGGGAGTTTCAACTGTGGTGTTTGAGTTCTTTTGACGTCTGCATAAAGTGTTTCTATTATTTTTCAAGTAAAACATTTATTAATGGAAGATATCATTGATATTCAATCACAAAATTAATGAAGACCCTATACTTATTGGGTACTTCAATAGAAGTCCTTTCTATGAGTGAACAAAAACATTATGTGCGTCTTAGTGTAAGTAGTTGTTGTAAACACTGTCCACATGGTAAAAATTCTGTTTAACTTGATGATTAAAAAAAATACTATTGACCATGTTTGAGAGATTAATATCTATACATTGTGTGGTAATTGGTAAACAATATTTAACAAATTTGTATCATTATGTAGGTCTTGATACTTAAGATAATAATTGTGACTTCACATTTTGTGGGCTCTGGAAATCTCTCATTTGTATTCATAAATTGGAGATCTTTGGAATTGCTGTTAGAGTTATGAGGATCTTCTGATTCACCTCTGCGTAACTGTTGTACCTGAAATTGAATTTTATCTGGTATATTTACAGTAAGAAAAGGGGTGGGAAGAGGCAACATTTAGATGGCCGAAGTGATATTTCTGGAAGTCTAGAGGTTTCTGATGATGCAGAAGATCGAGTTAAAGAAGGAAAGAGGACTTCTCACAATTCTAAAAATGTCCTTGAAGAGAAAGTACGGATCTTTTGTGTCATGAAAGTGCAAACTATTTTCTTTTGGGATTCCCTTTAGAAGTATGGCTTTGAGTTTCTAATTATCATCATGCCATGTTTGGCTATCCTGATTCTGTCATGAAACTGTATGCAGTTAAAGCAAGTACAGTTGGATATTGATATGCTTAGTGAAAGTAAATCTCAACTGGAGGTGAGTTACACTCTTCATAGTAACTGAAGATGCTATAAATTGCTGATTTATAAGTGTTTTCTGAAATGTAAATTTCCCAGTTGTATGTCCATTGTGATTATAAAAAATACAAACTTTTATGGTTCTTGTTTTGTACTTTGATTGTGTTTTCTTTTGGATTTGTTTTGAAACTGTTACATCTAGAAAATTTCACCTCATGAAAGTGTTTGTTACCAATTACTTGTATACGCTATTTGATGCTGCTGAAGTGGTTGCTACTATGTGTAGTAATCAAGAAAGGTTTACTTGGTTGGAGTCTCTACCGTGTATTTTGTTCCATACGATCACTATGCATACACATCCCTGTGCTTCATTCGTTGTTTCTTATTTGTTATTAAACTTAGTTCCAAGTGTGATCTAGGATCTTGCTTATATGCTTTAATTTGCATGTTTAAGATGCTTCTATTGAGGAAAAATTCTTCGGGGGCATACTAAGTTTGAATTATGCATCAAGGCATATTTTCCATAAAATCCATTCATCACATGAATAAGCATTTCTCAGACAATATGTTTTTGGGACATTTCTTGTTCCCGTTTAGGGGTCATTTCCTCCCTAAACGAGATCAGTCAACTGAAAAAGGAGTTTATTCTTGTTACCACTTCTCATGTTATGTGCTCACTTGTTTATTCTCTGAAAACGATGGAATCGGACTGCAGTGTTGAAAAGAGAGCAGTAGTGCAGAGTTTATGGAAAGAACTGATGTGGAAGATAACAACATTACACAATTACTCCCAGTAAAGGCCTATCTATCTGTGTTAGCCCGATCGGCAACTCGACCCCTGCTGAATCGTGTCCATATGTGTGGACATGGATATGCCCATAGCTGCGGCATCAATTATGTTGGGATTTTCTTTTTCTGTTTCTTCCAGGGGGAAAAAAAAAGACCAGCAACAGAAAGAGGGTTGTTGGAGGAGGAGGAAGAAGAAGAAATGGAAGCAGCGGACAGGCAGGAATAATAGAAGAAGAAGAAGGAGAGGAGGCAGGAGTAAGGGGCATACTGGTTTCAGGCTTTCAGCACTCCTCTGGCTTCGATAAGCTTTGACAATTCTGCCCCTCTCTTACTCTCCTACTTCTGTAAAACAACTCGAGGCAAAGCCAGGGACTACCTAATTGATTAAAGGCCCTAGGTCACAGCCAAAGCTATGGACCCTAATTATTTTAGACCATGGATCAATAGACCTAAGGTTCATATCTGAAGTATAGACCCTATTAAAGAACCTCTGTTTGGAATATTCTTCTCCATACATGGAAATTGATCAAATATGTTAGATTTTGGTGTCAATCATGTTATATTTAATTTGAACCCTTGAATAATAGTTATAAAACCATTTTTTTTTACCATAAAACTGAATATATTTAAAATATTTTAAAAATCGGGATTTTTCAAGTGTGACATCCCATGACACCCGATACCTGCACTTGCATCGTGGTACGCATCTTTTTTTTTTGGCTGCATAGGTATTTATTGTTTTGTTTTCTTGACTATAGTAGTTGGGTGCATGTGACAACTGGGCTTGTCATATGGGATGCATTACCGGGGATTACCCTTCTTTTTGGGTCGAATATTGTGGGCTGGTGGTGTATGCATGTCTAGGTACTTTTATTACAGTTATTGCCTCATGCCTTATGCAGTTATACTTTTAATTATAAATTTCTACACTCAATATATCTTTACATTTTTCGATAAACATATGTCTCCCTAAGCTGAAAACTAAGCAATTTTTTTGGACTTAAAGACAAATAAATGCATATATAGTCTATTTTTTTTATTCATAGGGTTTGTGTCTTGTTTATGATTTTACCTTATAACTTTGTGTGTAAGTTCCTGTACTTATGTTCAATTTTGTGGCGCATTTTTCTATTTTATTATTTGAAATTTGGTTGAAGAATACAATAGATATTCGTTACTTCTACTAATGCCTTTATTTTTATGCTTTAGGTATTTTGTACAGGCATAAAATTAGTTTTCCCCCCACATTTACCATAGTATGATGAAAATGAGTTCTTTAGATCCAACTCCAAACTTGTCTATTTTATATGATTCTTCTGACTTTCTGATGCAGCCCCGGGCTGTAAAACCAGCCTTGGGATTGCTATGGGCCCAACCCAGATAATGTAAACTCGAATAATAGAGGGACTGGCAAACCTGTAATTACTTTGATATTCTGGATCCCTTTTGGTAAGAAAATTGACATTGGGTCACAAAGGTAATCAAAATTTTGAAGGAAGTATGAATTTGGAATCTTAGGAAATATGGGGTAAAACAGAAACAGATTATAAAGAAGGGCTATTTGGTAAAACAGCCAGGGTTTATTTTGCAAAAACAGAATTTTACTTTCTTCAATCTCTTGACAAACAAACCAGAGGTAGAGTCCCTGGCTTGCGGTTGATAGAATGCAGTCAAATCAGTTCCTTTCAAGGTGAGATTTCACACACAATTCTAACACCTAGACCTCTTCGAAGTTATCAATTATAGTCCCAATAATCAACCAGAAACTTAAAAAAATTCTCTGAAAGTGTACCTGGCGGTACTGTAGCAATCAGATCTGGTTATAGGGTTAAATCTCCGGGGGGTAGAAGGAATCTGAGATTGAGAACATAGGGTTTGGAACTCCCTAGAGAGGCGATTCCAACCCCAACTCTGAGGGTGAACTCAGTCTAACGTTGGGAACTTGATAACTAACTCAGTGAGATGAAGATAGCAGGAAATAAGGAGATGAGGGAAGAAGAAAGTGAGTGGAAGAAATAGGGTAGAACCCACCTGAGAGAAGGGTGATCTGAATCACTGGGAAGGAAACAAAAAAGAGTGGAGGGAGAAGCCACATCTCGCAAGTTGCCATGCCACACAGGCATCACTGAAATCAAATTCAACTTTGCATTCTTCTAATGTAAGCTGTTCATCAGTTACATGAATAAATAAATAAGAAAAAGACTCCTAAACTAGAACATAAACTAAATAATAGAAAACAAGTTGAACTCAAAATGTAAGCTAAAGCAAACTAGTAAATATCCTACGTATCTATACTTCCACAAGATAAACTCAAGTATATATATATATATATATAAAACCCCTAAATATTCTAATGGATGGAAATAAGGTTTGGACCCTGTTCCAGTCCAACCATAAACCGTAGCTGCATCACTTTCTATAAAGCAGACTTTAAGCATAGTGTGCCCCATTATTATGCATTAATGAAATTCTGGTCAATGGGAAAAAATGAGAGAAAAAGACGGCTTATTTCAGCTGCGTTCTTGTTTCCAAGATCTTTCTGGAGGAAAAGGTTCAAGAAGCTGACAGTCTTACTTCTAGAATTGATGAGCTGGAGAGCCAGTTGTCGAAGGAGCAAGAAGATTGTAAGAGGTATTTGTAAATGCAACTATAGGATTATGTTATTTGCTTTGCTTACCAAAAGAATTGTGCTTTGTGAATGTTACATTCTGAAAATGGCTTTCCTTTTGATTTTCTTCAATTCTTCTTTGGGTGAATACATGTATTCAGGACTACTTCAAAAATTAAGAAATTCATTAAAGCACATAATCGTTTTTCACGAGCACAAGAGGAATTAAAAAGGTGAGTCTTTGATTTATATTCGATATTGGTCTAGAAATTAAGTATATTAGCTTTAGATGAGCTCCCCCCTCTCCCCCCCCCTCTCTTTTTTTTTTTTTTTTTCTTTGTGATTGACTGTTGTTATTCTGAGACTGCTGTTGTTTTCCTTTGGAGTTTCCTTATATGATTATGTGGACTGTTGAAAGGTCGCAAGCTCGACTTCAGAAGTTGGGGGATCAGCTTGGTCCTGATGCTTCAGGACCAGTTGCCAGTGAAGAGGATTTAAGCATCAATATCATCAGTGAAGGAGAGCCTAATGATAATGGAATGAGTCCGAGGAATGAGGTGCAGAATCATGCTTCTCTGAGCAGGAAAAGGTCAAGGATCTACCAAGGAGCTAGTGAAGATTCAAAACAAGGTAGTATTTACATAATTAGCTCACTCTCTGTATGTAGAGTTTATTACATGCTTATGTACTCATTCCCACCATGCAAGAATATTTTTGTTTATTTGATAAACCTTATCCTTCTTGATTTGCATGCTACTTCAACCAACTGATAGTGAAGCTGCAGGTGGGTGTGTGAAATGGGTGGTTTATCTTTATAGGAGGCTAAACATTAAGGATTAGAAATTTAAGTCTTTTCCTTGGTACTAAAATATGTCATGTAAAATGTGTATTTCTCTATACTATTTGTCTGTGTATTTTGACTTTTTGGGTCTTGGGTTCAAACTTTATACAATTTCAATATTATCAGTTCCAAATTTCTCTTACCAGTAGACTTTCCAGTCTTTTCACCTTGCCAATTGTAAAAAATGTATAGCACTGAAAGATAGATATAGGATGGTGCTCTTATATTTTGGTCCGCTGTCTAATGAATTTTCATATCTTTGCAAACATTTTGTATTATCCCAGCTAATACAAGTAAAGAGGGAATATTTCTGGCAAGAAAAGCCAGATTACAGAGGTTCACTCAGTTAGATGGATCTATAGCCCAATCAAATAATGGCAAAGAGGCTGATTTAGTGAGAAAAGTTTCAGCTGGAAGCAATGGTTTTAGGTCTGTTACTAATGATGACAAGCAGAAGCGAGGAAAAATTGGTTCTCCGGGTGTTGCTTCTGCTGATAAGGTATATGTTATTTTGTTTTTATTGCTCTCTCTTTATAAAGCACCCCCTCCCCTTTTTTCAAATTATTCTTTTAATTATTTTTTCTCCCATAGAGAGATATGACTGCCCACCCTCTTTCGAAGACAGTTTATAATTGGTTTCTAGGATTGTTTGTTGTTAGGTTACATTTTGTTTGCTTTCACTGGAACATGCAGGTTAAGGTTTCTGAATCAGAGCACATGTTACCTTCAACTGGCATGGCTGCTCATGCAGTTGATGAAATCATGGAAGCAAGTGAATTGGAGGAGAAGATTGAGGTGGTTGAAGTTGCTGCTGTTATTCCCTATAAGAAAAGAACTGCGGCATTACCATTACCTCCACCTCCACTTCCACTTCCACCTCCACCCCCACCTCCAGTAGCTTCTGTGAACGCTTACAAGCGGGTGAGTTCACTCTGTCATCATTGCCCATTGATTGGCTGACTTCCCCTTCTCAGCTAATGGAACCTTATTCAATTTTGCTGGCTTCTTAGCAATTTAATGTGGTGTTGCAGTATCAGGGTGATGATGAGGCTGTCGATGTAGAAGCACTGGATGTGGATACAAGGGATGTCGATGTCGAAGTTGACATTGAGCAGCTATAATGTAGTCTTGTATCTTCAATCGCTCGCTTGAAAGTTGGGGTTTGAAGGTAGTCTGTCGATACATTGGCAGTCTGTAGTGTTCCTTCCGAGGAGTTTGTCCAACAGACTTCATTGGAAATTGAGGGAAATTTATGTAGTTTCTTATAGTGAATGATCTGAAAAAAATTTGAATTAGATTTTTGATCAGGACAAAATCTGTTTTGTTGTATATAAAATTTAGGTTGAATTGGTATAGGGAACCTCTGGTCAAGGACTCAAGGTTGGCTAAATGCATTCTTAGTAGATTTTGATCAATGCATGGTAAGAAGTAAATGAGAATTGTCCTATAGGAGCCTCAGTGGTCGAGTTGTGTGGGAATGGGTTCCGAAACGGGAGAGTAAAATCCCTTTGATAGGGGATTAAAGTCCAAAGATTAGAGAGGTCGAAAGGTCTAAAGATTGAGTCCAGAAAAAGATAGTATACTGCGAATACAGATGTTTTGATATGCGTATTGAGTGAACTCCAGCAGTTGGATCACGGCTGGAGTTGATGTAGGACAACCTAGATTCTAGGGTCTCCTACACTTACAACTAACTAGTAATGTTTTGCTAGTTAGGGTAGATGGTGGTGGCATACATATCTTGAATTTAGAGATTTAAAACGAAGATTTATCAAACAATGATCAATAAAATCCTAGCATATGATACACCACTTAGCAATGTTCAAATAAAGTGAAATAGTATTTCTAGAAATAAAGGGTAGCATTTTACAAATAGTATTATACAGGATGATTTCAGTACTTTTAAACTAGAAATAAATTACACCAGAGGTATTTGACGTTTTGAGAAATTCTACTAGAGGTACCTCACATTTCAAAAATCATACCAGAGGTACTTGATGTTCTGAGAAATTATACGAGAGGTATTTGATGTTTCAAAAATATTATATTTGGGGTATTTTTTTTATTTTTGTACTTCTAAATTTACCCCTATTGTGTTTGGTATCATTTTTGTTTTTGATTTTTGTTATTTTTTTAGAAAATATTTTTGAAAATCATTTTTTATCAAAAATAAAAAATCGTTTGGTAACTACAATAAAAAAATTGATTGCAACATGAGAAATAGATTTAGCATGCCTATGTCTAAAAATAATTTTTATAACAATGTTTGTTTCTGTGCATCAAAATCTCTCAAGCCTAGAAGAGACAAATTAACAATCTATGTAGATCGAGAGGTTAGTTCGAGGTTCATTAAGAGAGGAATTCATAAGCAAGATAGAACCATTATCTAAGGCAGATTCATCATTACTTAAGTATTATCAATGGTCAATCCAATCCTTAAACAACAACTTCATTAAACATGCAAACGAGTGAAACATTGCATATTTGGTCCTTCAAAAATAAGTATCCATAGAAATGGGTATTCAATAAAAATAAAATTCGAAAGATGAGACGAGTCTTGTTTTGATGTTTCACGTCTTGATTGTGTAGGTAGTTTAGGTATAAAAATAATTTTTTTTTCCAAATAGACGAACCTTATTACCAAACACCTGCAAAAATAGAAACATGTCAGAAAAACAAAAATAAAAATCATATCAAACACAACCTAACTTTCTTGGTCCCCTTTGGTTCACTCTCTTACCATTCCATTGTCGCAACGATTCACCACTTAGATTCTCATATGTTCATCGCTGTCTCAATTGCCCACCCCCTCTCTTGCCCCTGTCCTCTCCTGTGACCCTTCCTCACTGGTGGTTGCTCATCATCAAATCACAAATCTTGACTATAGTACACACCTTCGGTGAAAACTCTGTACCCCAACTTACTATTTTTCCGATAGGTGTACCAACGATCAAGCATCAAATAAAAGTAATTCAACAAGAATTGACTAGTCCCTGAAAATTTGGGTATATCTAATGGTTAACTTATAGGATGCCAACGTTAAATATGATTAATATTGAAAATATGAGAAGAGGTACTTTTGGTATGATTTTTGAAACGTGAGGTACCTCTGGTATGATTTCTCAGAACGCCGAATACCTCTGATGTAAATTACCCTTAAACTAGTAGCAGTTTGTCTTTATGTATAAGAACCTAATTTAATGTGATTCAATAACAATTCAACATAGAAAGAATAGGATACCAAATCAGAATTGATACAGAAACACAAGAACAAGTGTCATATTAATCACAATTCAGTTTGAAGATGCTGTTCAACAGAATATATATAGAAATATCAAAACAGTAACAGAATATGTGCTGGTTGAAATAATAAAGAAATTAAAATTGAAAGGATTTAAGAAGATTATGGACAGTAGTCTAACATTTACAGTAAATAGGACAGCAATGAAGAAAGAACATATCGTTAGGCTATTACAGGAATTTCACAGTTATCGACAAACAATAGTTTTACAGGCCGTTCATCCATTAAATAAAAAAATAAAACAAAGGGGAGGGGAATATAGTGTCGTGGACTATAGGGGAAAGGGAATTAACGATTTCAGATAATAGAAAGTAGAAGCAAGAAAAATGCAGAAGGGGAAGAGGGGTAGGGATTCAGAAATAGATTTAGGGGAGAAGAAGAGAAATTGAGAGAGAGAGAGAGAGAGAGAGAGAGAGAGAGAGAGACTTACACAGCAAGAGGGGCAGTCCCGTTTTCATTTTTATATTAGCTCCGTTTGTTTTGATGTAAAATTTTACGTGTAATATTTTATATGTAAAAAAAAGAAATTTCAATGTATATTTTCAGTAAATAAAATAAAGACAGTTTTTTTCCATCCCCCTTAGAGATCATTATATTTTATCTCATAAAAATAAACATTGAATTTTTTGTTTTTACCATTTAAAATCTTACATGTCGATTTTTATTGTAAAATTTTAAGTCAAAACAAACAGAGTCATAAAAAATTTACAGCAATAAAAAAAATGCCTTTAAAAACTTACACTTCCAAACCATGGAGGAGTGGAGGTGATTGCAACTAACTAGGATCTGAAGACGCCCCCGTCGGATGGTCGACATATGGTTCTTGAGAAAATCCAAGCTCCACGTCCAAACCGACATGCCCTGTCGGCTCGGCTTGTTGGCTGGATGTCAGTTTGGATGTGGGACTAAGATTTTTAGGAGAACCATGAATCGACTATTCGATGGAGGCGTCTCCCTCCTCCCTGAAATACAAGGAGGAGACGATTTGATTCCCAACTAACTATGGGCAGTGGTAACAATCCATTATCTAAAAAAAAAAAAAAATAGCTTCAAAGTCTTGTGGACAGTAAGCACTTGAGGGGGAAAGGGCTTTACGAGCTTTTAAAAAAGAAAAAGAAAAAATTAATTCAAATTACAAACGCACAAACAGAATTAGATACTGAGAATATAAATAGAAACAAAAAAATAAAAATAATAAATAGAACTATAGTATAAAATAAAATGCCGTCACTGTTCCTAGCTGCTGCTCCTAGCCAAGTAATAGCCTTGAAATGCATGGCCGAACCATAGCAGAGGGGGGAAGGTTGGAATCTATGCCTCCTGCATTGGTACACTCTAAAAGCTGGCTCAGCCTATGTGATGTCTTCCTTACGAAACAATCCAAACCTAGCAGCAGGTGTTTGGTCCACGTGGCTTTCGTTGGTAGGAGATGGTGGAAAAAAAATCCTCTCCTGTGGTCCAGTTCGACGGTTATCCATCGGACTGACTGGGATGTATGTGTATCGATGCAGAGAGACAAAAGAGGATCCAGGACGGGCGATGGCAGGGGGGGGGTTGTACAATGTCGGTCGATGTGTCAAGACCAGGGAAGGGATTGATTGGTTTGTTTGCTTGAGGGTGGGCAACAAGTCTTTAGATTCATGGGGGTTGCAATAATGGACAAGATTGTGGCATTTGGGTTGAAGGGGAAGTTGGTCAGGTGGCATTCCTCTTCAGGTCAGGGGCTGAAAGTTGAGGATCCAGCACCTCTCCCATCAGCTGTTCCATGGTTGACATGTGGCACAAGTCAGATCTAAGGGTGTCAAATTGATGGGGAAGTGGAATAAAGTTGATTGGAGAGAATCACCATATCAAAAGTCGCTGAAACACAAATTCATGAATTCAAACTTGAAACCCCATTTCATCCATCGAAAAGGGTTGAAACAAAAAAAAATCCTTTTTGAGTTCTCTTTCTCAAATCTTCTTCCCCATTTCATCTATCAAATCTCCATTGAAACACAAAAAGAAGTTTCGAAATTCCTGCAAATTGGTTTAGGTTGATCGAATTTGAGGTTCAAATTTGACACGTGGTCTACTTGGATCTTATATATTATCCATAATATTTGTCTTGAGTTACATCATATTTACACAGATCAACTAACCAGAGGGAATGAGAATCCCACCATAAAAAACCACAGCTGGGAAAGGTTTGTTTCACAACTGCATGAGCTTCTGAATTCCTATCCCTTGGGATATGATGGAAAGTTATATTACATAGTTTAGAAAAACATTGTAAAATATCAGCAATTATAGTATCCAAAAAGTGATCTCCAGATGACTTAAAGCGAAGTAAACATTGCACCACTTCCAGGTTATCCAGTTCTACCCGGATCTCAGAATAACTATTATGAAAAGCCCATTTAAGAGCAGTGCGAACTGCCATAGCTTCACCCATAGCAGATGATGGAAATCCCAGCTCCTCTGCAGCAGCATATAATGGGAAGCCCACATGATTTCTGCATAGGAAACCAATTGCACTATGAGAAAAATCTAAGTGCATAGCTGCATCAGTATTAATTTGAATAGTTCCAGGAGACAAAGAAACACATTGATCAGTATATGTTCCCACAAACATTCCTGACTTTAACTCTTGAAAGTCACCAAGTTGATGGACTGCACAAAATTCATAAAAAGCTTTCTGTGTTCTGATAACCACGTTCATAGGAGAAACACTTCTATTCTCAAAATATAGATCATTCCTTGCAATCCATAAATTCCAAGACATAAAAGCCATAAAAGATAAAAGCAGCCTATGATCTTGTTTCGGCATTCGAAATGACAGAGAGCACATACAATGCCACCATTGATGAAATGAAGTGAATTGATTGTCAGGATCATGGATAGATAGTTGGCTCCCATACAGGCAACTCGAGAGAAGGGACAATAAAGTATGATATGATCTAAAGTATCCTGGGCTGCAGCACACCTACTATAGAAGGAACTGTTCTCCAAGGATGAACTGTTCTCCAAGGATCCTCATCATCAGAATGAGGAAGAGGAAGATTTCATTGAACATGGTCAATAATTAACATGTTACATGCACTTTTGACTGAAAAAATACCTGATTTCGAAGCTTTCCAAATGAGTGTATCAGAAGTAGGATGGAAAGGAAGTGGAATATGTCTTATAGCCTAGATCTCCTCAGGCTGAAACAACTGGGTAAGGATGTCCATCCTCTTATGTCCTCTGCTATGGATCAATTAAATTTGATACCCAAAGAACTGTAATATGTGAAGAGGGAGCTGAGAAAGGTTTATTAGACTCCAAAGAGGGAATCCAGGAATCATCCCATATGTGAATCCTATGACCATCACCAAATTTCCATATTAAACCTTGTTTTAAGACCATAAGCCCTTCATGTATGCCTCTCCAAAGCCAAGAGGGTCGGGCTCCAACTGTAGCCTCTAAAAAATCAGAGTAAGGAAAATAAATAGCTTTTAATAATCTCGCCCATTGGGCCTCAAGAGACTTCCATATGCACCAAGCAAGTTTGGCTAATAATGCTTAATTATGAAAAACTGGATCCCACATTCCCAAACCTCTTTTACTTTTGGGAAGATACAACTTATACCAGGAAACCCAATGGATTCCTTTCCCTCTAGTTCCTTGATTCCAGTAGAAATCGGCCATACCTTGCCTCAATTGGTGCAACAATGTTTTGGGTAATTTGAAAATGGAACAAATAAAATTTGCACGAGGTAAAGCCATTGATTTAATCAATATTTCCTTACCAGCTTGTGAAAGTAATAAGGCTTTCCATTGTTGCAATTGTTGAAGAGTAAGCTCCACTGATCTTTTGAATAGTTGTTTTTTTTGATCCACCAAAATCCGTTGGAAGTCCCAAATATTTGTCTGGGAGGACACCATAAGGAATCTTCATGAGCTTTGAGAACCACCGGCAGAATCTTGGAGGAGTATTTGGATTGAAAAATAATGAAGATTTTGAATTGTTAATGTGCTGGCCTGATGCCTGACAATGGATATCCAATGCCTCTTTGAGTTTAAGAATTTCTGGTAATTTTAGTTTGGAGAATAAAATGCAATCATCTGCAAACATCAAATGGTTTATTAGAGCTGCTTTGCCTTTAATACTAATACCCTTCTCTACACCATTAGGCTGATTAAGACTGAGGGATAAAGTATGGGCACATAAAATAAAAATAAGAGGGGAAAGTGGATCACCTGTCTTGTCCCTCTTGTGGGACGAAAAGATCCACACTCAGCCCCATTTAACAATAAAAAATATGAGACAAAGCATATACAGGTCATAACTAGGTCAACTCACTTCGATGCAAAACCTAATTTCTTGAGGACCATTTCAATGAAACCTTACTCTAGTCTATCATATGTTTTTTGTAAATCCAATTTGAAGGCCAAATATTTAGTCTTTGAAGTCTTTTGGTGTTTTAAGAAATGGAATATTTCATGAGCTATCAAAACATTATCATAGATTTGCCTTCCTTGAACAAAAGCTGACTAGTTTTCAGCTACAATGTTATCCAGATAAGGTTTTAGGCGATTCACCATTAGCTCTGATATCACCTTCATACCAAAATAGAATAAACTAATTAGGCGAAATTAGTCTAAAGTTTGGGGATGATGAACTTTTGGTGTAAAACATATAGAAGTGTGGTTAAGCTCAAGTGGTAGAATTTTCTTAGTGAAAAAAATCCAGTACAAACCTGTGAAGAAGACCATGTGTGAGATCCTAGAAATGTTGGAAGAGAGAAATGAGGGGCACCCATCCGGCCAGGTGCTTTGAAAGGATGAAAACCGAACACAATCAATAAGAGATTTCATCTCATTTTGATTTGTTCATCCATTTTTTTATTGTCTCTCTTTATCCATTTTTTTTTTTTTTGGATTTGTGCCCGCTTAAGGCGTGTTCGTCTTTCAGGCGATTTTTTTTACTTTCTTCCATAATTTTCTTCTAATATTTTCTGGGTTGTAATCTTTCACCATCTACTGCTGTTCTTCTACTCTGATTGTTGCTGATGGATTCAAGTGAAGATGATCCTCCTCGAGTATCTCATTTGGCTGCCTTTAGTGAGTATGATAGTGGCCCATCACATTTGCAAAATCCTCAGTCATGCAGGCTGGAATTCCCGGGAGAGAAGATGATGATTCCTTCTTTGTGTCAGATGAAGATGATCTGTCTGTTACTATGCTTTCTCATTTATCTTTGGTTGGAAAAGTTATTGCCAGTAAACCCTATCGCAAACAAGTGGTTTCGGAGGGGTTAATAGCTGCATGGAACACCAAATTTGGGGTTAATGTTTCATCCTTTGCCCTTGATATATTCCTTTTTAAGTTCAATCATGAATTAGATTTACAGAATGTGCGACGAGATTCTCCATGGTCTTTAGCTGGTAATCTCCTTGTTTTGGAAAGATGGAATGCTGAGCGCAAATGGAGTTTTGATCGATCTCCAATTTGGATTTAACTCCATGGAAACCCTACTGAGCTTTTAACAGATTCGATGATTCCAAAGTTGGTTTCAAAAGTTGGGGAACCAAGTCGTATTATGTTGGTGGAGGGTACCGGATCTGGTAACAACGACTGTTTTCTCCGTGCTCGTACAACCCTTCATTTATCAAATCCTTTGCGCATTTCTTTTACAATCAAGTGGAAGCATGCAGAAGATCATCTGGTTTTGGTCAAGTACGAATGGTTACCTCTCTCCTGTTACTATTGTGGTAAAATGGGTCATGACCAAGACAGGTGCGATCAATTCTTTGAAGCTTGCAAGCAGCATCTAGAATTACATGGTTGTCAACTTGAATCGCCATGCCCCTTGCTTCCTTCCTGTAAATTTTCTGTTGCTTTTAAGGGATCGACACCATCATGAAAATTTCTTGAAGGTGCTCGGACTTTTACAGTTGGTGGTGGTGCTTCATTGGTGGTATCCTTTTCCTCAATTCCTGGTTTTCCTATGACTAGTGGTTTGGGGCAATTGCCATTGCCCACATATCATCCAAATGTAGTTGTTTCGGCTGCAGAAGTTCCATCATGGCACTCTATTGGGACCATTCACACTTTCTCGAATGCCACTTGACACTATATGTAGGATCTTCATCAACCATACGGAGGGATCTACTGTTACATAAAGGTACCTCTTGTTCATTAACTCCAAAGTCTGAGCATTTTCAGCTATCCAACCCACAAGGCCACAACCTATTGCCTACTAGCCAATGCATGTTGCTACTACACACTCAACATGCCTTGCATTCCACTTCTACCACCTTCAAACCTTTAACCATTTACCAACATGCAGTCATTACGGAGTATCTTCAGAAGAACCCAGACTTAGTATCAGCCATTCTCAATCTTGCACCTAAATTGTCGGACTTGACTTGGTTCCTTCTTCGCACACATCTGTCTTTGAGCCACGTGTATCTAATATGAACCCTCTTTACCCCCCGTGGTCTGGATCACCATACCTTGGTTGAACTACAACCTCCATATTCCTCTTTTTTAAGACAACCATCCCAGCCCAGCGCAGCATGTCACACTGTCCGATCCTCCTACTACTTCTGGTATTTCTGAGACTGCAAGCTCCAAAATTTCTATCGGAGCTACCTCCCTTCAACACTCACCAATCTCAGCTAAAAGGGCTCGCCCTTCTCCATCAACTTCGGCTGTCCCTGAAGACCCATTTCGCTATTTTTTTAACATTCAACCCCGTGGTGACTAGGGAGAATCAGCCCCACGGGTCATCATGAAAATACTCCGTTAGAGTTGTCAGGGTTTAGGGAATTTGAGTGCTATTTAATGGAACACTCAGATTTTATCTTTCTTATGGGAACTAAAATGAGAAGGCTAAAAATTGAGCAGTTGTTCAAGAAGATAGTGTTTAAACATTTCTTTGTTGTTGACCCATCTCACTTGTCTGGAGGTTTGGTCTTACTTTGGCGTGACCAATTCTAGTTGGATATTATGTCTGCGTCTAATTGGATTATAAATTGTTCAGTTTCTGTCATCGACTTTGTAATTTCTTCTTAGCCTACATTTATGGGGATCATGTCAAAGCTAAAAGGGAGGATGTTTGGTTTGGAACCAGTTAAGGATGTTTGGTCTTCATCGGTTAGATAGATGGTTGTGGATTGGTGATTTTAATTCATATTTTTCTTGGTGTGAGAAGGCTGGTGGTAGTAGTTCTTCACAAAAGGATTGTCAAAGATTTCACGAAATGGTTGATGGTTGTGCTTTGATGGAGATACCTTCTCATGGACCTTTGTTCACTTGGAATAACAAACGAACTGGTCCTGTAGTGGGGTGGGTTTCATCCTCCGATCACATGAAGGTGTTCCTTTGTTGGCAGTTTCTATACCCCTTTCTTTCTCTTCAGTGGCTTTGGGTGAATCTTTGGCATTAATTAAGAGCACAAATTTAGAAGGTTTTATTTGCTGGATACTCCAAGCTTATTATTGAGTCTGACTGCCAATGGCTTATTCATCAGCTTGAGGATTCTCATTTTACTGGTGATGTTTTTTGTTTAATCTGTATCAGAGGATGTTAGACTATGGCCTTCTGAAGAGAAGAATATATGTTTTAAATTTGTTCCAAGGGAGGCAAACTCTGTTGCCCATGCCTTTCCCAGGGGGGCCGTAATTTGTTCAGGGAAAATTATTTGGCTCAACTCCATTCCTTGGATTATCGATCTATGTAAATTTGATACCTTGGCTTTTCCTTCTAATCAATAGAATATTTTTCTACTGAAAAAAAAGATCACCACTACAACAAATTTGACTCTTTAGCGGATTGCCAAGTGGCAAATATAAAATGGACCATGTTGTTAAGTGTTTTGCTACCATTTATCCTCTTTGTTCCCTTAATAAACAAGTTCCAGGTTGAATTGTGTGTTTTATGAACCCTCATACTTCACTTATTCTTAAAACCAACATTCTTAAGACCGAAGAGTAATTGAAAAAGGAGGAAAACTCTCTATTCCTGCTTTTCCTATAGCTAGATAAATCAATTTTTTTTATCATAATTTTCTCATGATGTTAATTCAGATTAAATTAAAATTTTGTAAGTAGATAGAAAATTTCTATTCCAACAAATAATAATTTTTTCTCATTTACATGACTTCGCGCTGCAGTAAAAGAGTATCTTGGGCAAGAACTTTTCATACGAATTGAAAGTAGAACCGTAATATTCAATACCATTATGGGTCTTCCTCTACATATGGACATCAAACTTCGATCACAACACCAAATGAAATTGAACTTTTTATGAAAAAGTTTATGTAACCCTAGTTTCTGGGAACCAAATCCTCTCCCGCGGCAGGAGATTCTTGCCGCTGATCCAAGGGCTGGGGATCAGCCGGCCCCTACCAATACATTGAGAGGTGGGCCGACTGAAATCCTTGGGGGTGGGCGGGAGAGGATTTTTATAATAGTTTCTGCCCTGGAACTGTGATGAGTTCACTAATGGTATGGGGAAAGATAAAGTTCTTCCTTCTATGGATAGAAAAATAATTTCCTCACAAGAAAATCAATCCATCTAATCTCTCTCATTGTCGATTCATCATTTGCCCACTCCCCACCCCAAAAAAAAAAAAAAAAAAAAAAAAAATTCCCACTTAAGAAATTGGTCACCAAAGTGAAGATTCATTGAAGATCATGGTTTTAGCAATTATCGAGTGAATTGTATCAGTTTCGACCATGGTCAGTACTTTTGGATAAAACCTTTCTGAAGATCGTCAAGAACAGTTTGTTTTGGTTCGATTCGTAATCACATATGAGATAGTAGACGGAATAAATTTAGCAACGCTTTTCCCACAGGATCTGTTGCAGAAAAAGGATAATGTGCAACTTTGAACTGTCAACGGACTTGTTTAGTAGTGAATTGAAACCAAGCCAAAAACGGCTTTCTATAGAAAAAAAGAGGTTGATGCTTCCTTTGTTGAAAGAAGGGTAAATGGTCTCATTCAAGATTTCATAAGAGTAAACTTGAATTCTTTAACTTATAATACAGTACAAATCCTGCAACTTCTAGATGATTTTTTTTTTCCTTGTTGGGGATTTTTGCTTTTATTAACAAAATTGAATCACCCTCAGGCTTAGCTTTTTCTCTATCAAACATAATTTTAAAAATCAAAACGAATTAGCGACGAGAATCGCTTGCCTGCATCGTGCTTTGGCTTGTTCGAGCCTCTCCTTCAGTGTTTCTTCCTTTACCGCTGCCTTCACCATTGCCAAATCCATCTCCATTAACTTGAGAACTCTGAACAACTCTGTAATCAACCTCTCCTCCACCGCTCCTTCCTCTCTCAATATCTCCGCTTCTTCTCGCGCTCTCTCCGCCACAATTTCCCCTGTTTTCGCTAGAAGTTCCTCTGATCCATACCCTTTCCCCATCAGAAACTCCAACTTATCCAAGAAATCGGCGATCACGTATCCTTTAGGCTTCTCCAACTGTATCTCTTTCGTTCTCTTCCATCCGATCTCGAAATTCGGAGGCTCGGGCTTCACCAGCCCCACCCTGGACTTTCTGTCTCGAATTATCACGGATTTCCTTCGCTTTTCTATCGGGAAGCTTTCAGCTTCTGAAGAGGTGCTCGAATCCGAGTTCGGATTGGGCAAATCGTTCTGAGGTACTGAATTCGAATTCGAAGCGCATTGAGTTGAGAAAGGTTTTTGATGAGAGACGCCATGGATAGGTAGCAGCGAAGGATTCAAGGTCTGAGGGATGTGATGGTTCAAACTAAGATGAAGGGGCTTTGTGTGAGAGAGAAACTGAAGAGCATGGGAAGCCATTGTTGAATTCAGTACGTTGGCAAAGCAGATAAGGTCACCTCCTCACCTCTTTAATTTCCATTTCCGCTTTTATGGAATCTGGATTCTGGATCGGTAAAATCATAAAATATCTAGCACCCCCTATTCTCCCTCCATCACTTAATCTGGGTATACTCTTCATGGGATAGCGTCAATGACACAGAAATCCTTTTCATCCGTGCAGTCGTTCATTTGAACATCGAAAAATTGGGATTACATCGGGATGTATGTCCGGTGTATCTTAGCCGTGCAATGTTCCACTGGACGACTGGATGGACGGAGAGGATTTCTATCCATATCAGTGTGGTGTGGGACCCATCTCTAGAAGATAAGACCCATCAAAATAGTTCATTTGCATGTACTTGTATTCTCTTTAGGATTCCATCCCCATTCTAACCCACTTTCTGTGGAGCTTACACATATTATTCTCTCTCCAAAAGTATACATTTTTTTTTTCCCTTTGTAATTTTATATGTTCAATTATTTTTTGAAAGTTTTGAAAAAAAAACTCATTTTATTAAAAACCTTTAGGAATAAAATAGGGATAACTAAAAGAAAATGCCATGTACTAAAGATAATATGAAGGCATACCAAACTCTGCTTTTGTCATCTCATAATGTGTTTTTGATGTGAACAACTAATTAGCAGTTGGTTAGTATCTTGTCGGTTAAGTGCAAATACCCAGAATGTCATGACTTAGACTCTTATATCTCTACATTGGGCATATAGTGTAGGTGGTAAGTGAGGCAATTCCTTCCGATAGTGGATGCTGGTGAATAAGAGGAAAATGTATCTCTTCAGAAGTGAAGCGGTAACTTATATAGTTTGAAAGGCCCTTTGAAGGATGTATTTGGTATACGTTCTTAGAATGCATGGGTAGAAATACATTCTTAATATAGGATGAGAACGGATTAAAAAACGTGACATTCCCATTCTGGTTCAAAATATTGACTAGGTCAAAGAGCACATTCCAAAATAGGTCGTTCTCTAATGCATTTCATTGTCCAAGAATGAGAATGCAAACCAAACACTGCTTTTATCACCCCAAAATGTATTTTTGACGTGGAATGCATACCAGACTGCTATTTTTGTCATCTCAAAATGAGTTTTTGACTTGCACGGCTACGTAGTCTCTAACTAGTTACTATCCTATCAGTTGAGGGATCAATCTATTTTTGTCATCTCAAAATGAGTTTTTGACCTGCAGGGAGGATTTGATTGCATCAGTTGAGTGCAGACACCCTGAACTGCAGGTCATGAGTTACTCTCCACTCTTAACATTGTGCATTGTGCTTTAAGGCACTCCCCTCTCTCACTCTCTCTAACATTTGCAAATTATAGTAGCTGTAGTCCCATTGGGCATATAGATAGGACAAACAATAAGAATGTGTAATTTTTTTTATCTAGAATGCATTCCATGAATGCAAACCTAGCTCAGCTTGTGTTGTTACCAAAGTAACCTTAAGATGCGTTCTCCTATTAAATGATTGGTGGCATAAATTCCACGTTGACGCCAATGTCAGACATGTACTGTTCCGAGTTCCGAGTTCCGAGTTCCGAGTTCCGAGTTCCAAGTTTCGAGTCGGTTCTGACCCGAAGTTTGAACTTGGAGGCCTTTCTTGTTCCTTATAAGTTAGTTGATTGAGTCTCGGACTCTCGGCAGCTGAGGTTGTCTCAGAAATCAGAATGGCGAAGACAACGTTAGGGTGCGAACCAGTGGTAGGAACGTTAACGCCGTCGAAGAAGAGAGAGTACAGAGTGACGAACAGACTCCAGGAGGGTAAGCGTCCTCTCTACGCCGTCGCTTTCAACTTTATCGATGCTCGCTACTACAACGTCTTCGCCACTGTCGGAGGCAATCGCGTACTATTTCTCTTCTCTCTCTTTTCCCTTTTGCTGATATCTACTGTTCGACTTTAAAGTCGGCTTCTTTCTGTCCTGGGTGCTATTTTTAATGTTTCGTGGATTGCTTGACGAATTCTCAGTTCGTTTAGTTTCGGTGAACGAGGGTTGTTGTGTTTAGGGTTTTCGACTACTTATAGGCTTTATCCTGTACAATATAAGATTTTTTTGGACTCCTTAATGATTCCATGTTTACTTTTAAAATCTACAAGTAATTTATGCAAAATTTGTGCTTTTTGTGAGTGAGGAAACTCGGAGATTCTCTTTAAAATGTGAGATTGGAGCTTAATGGCAACGACCCAAACTTTCATGATTCTTTACTTTTAGTTTTAAAGATGCATTTTGGCGCCAATGAATTATTGGCCCATCCACGTACTGCCTGGTGGATAGTTCTACTTCAATCGTTTATCACACAACTAGGATTTCTTGTGGTTTAATGTTTTTTCTGGCAATATTACCCCCGTTTAATATCATGTAATTTTAATGCTTTCTTAGGTGACTGTTTACCAGTGCCTTGAAGGAGGTGTCATTGCTGTCTTGCAGTCTTATGTTGACGAAGATGTAAGATATGAGAGATTTTTCGTTTAGTGGCTGCCTTTGTTTTTATGCATACGTTCTAAAGAATGTTTTGTCTGGTGATGTGTTCTATAGTTCAGAAGGATGAATCATTCTACACTTTGAGTTGGGCATGTAATATCGATGGAATGCCATTCTTAGTTGCAGGTGGAATCAATGGTATCATTAGGGTTATTGACACTGGCACTGAAAAGATTCACAAGGTATGCTGTCATCCCTGGTTTTTTTTCTATTAGATGCACCATCCTAGAGCAGTACCATGACCTGGTCATTTTTCTACCATCAGACACGGGTGTGTTCTTAATTGACCGGAACAACTACTTTCCTTCTCTCTATACTGTGGATACTAAAATATAAAAATACATATGGAATCTTCCTTCTTTTTAGTGGTGGTGATGATGATAGAAATATGGTAACTGAAGTTGTTATCCTCATTTCTTGCTTTTTGTATTTTCTCCCCTTATAAGAGGAAGCCCAATTATCTATCAGGAAAAACAGGGTGGACTCAAATCTAAGTCATTTCCAGCTCCCTATAAAATAATTCATTCAATTTAAATGAGGAAGTTGGATTCTTTCTGAGATGCTTGTGTGTTTGCAGAGTTTTGTTGGTCATGGGGACTCAATAAATGAAGTCAGGACTCAACCATTGAAACCATCACTTGTGGTTTCTGCAAGCAAAGTAAGAACCCCTATCTGCTATAACCGAGACATTTTTATGCTTCTTGGCTTGTAGTTTTCAAGTGTTTATTTTGTTATTGGAGTAGGATGAGTCTGTCAGGCTATGGAATGTACGTACTGGGATTTGTGTTTTGATATTTGCTGGAGCTGGGGGTCATCGCAATGAAGTTTTGAGCGTGGTAAATGCTGGAAATGCACCTCTTTTTTTTTTCTGTTTATTTTTCCCTTGTATATTGGTTTTATCTAGTTTCATCAAGTTTCTTATCTGACTATTTAGAAGAGAAGAACCACTTAATTGCTGACCATTGGAATCTCGTTGCAGGACTTCCATCCTTCAGACATATACCGCATTGCAAGTTGTGGTATGGATAATACAGTTAAGATTTGGTCGATGAAAGGTACACCAGCTTCTTTTGCCTGGTTTTATATAGTTCCAGCAGTGGAGAAAGTTTCTTATCTGTGATGGAAAGTGTAAACAAAAATTCTATATGTTAAACTCTACTCAGTCCACTGCTTACCAGTTTTCCATAAAACAGGTTGTAAATCTTTTCTTAATTTTTTACTTGACCCATTAGAAAACTCATCAAATCATAAAACTTATGTAATCACGAAGAATATTTAAAAGAAAAGCAGGCTTTCTCAATCATAATATGTCATTATGGTTTGAGCCACCTACTTTTTTCACTTTTCCTTGTGAATAATGCCAAGAGTCTTAGTAAATATATTTATATTCGGTTAGGGTTATTTCAGAGTCTAATGCTGATTCAGCAGTCAGGCAAATGATTCCATATAGATGGAATATTTTCAAGTACGCTATTATCTTCTCTCTTGATAGCCTTATCGTAAACTTGTTAAGGTTGTTGCAGAGTTCTGGACATATGTTGAGAAGTCATTTACATGGACTGACCTTCCGTCCAAATTCCCCACAAAATATGTTCAATTTCCTGTGAGTAAATCTGTCTTTTTTTAAATGCAATTTCCTGTGATTAACAATGAGTTATAATATTACTTGCTTTTGTTATTTGTCACTTTTATAACTCATGTGACCTTTATTGGTACAGGTGTTCATAGCTTCTGTTCACTCCAACTATGTTGACTGCAATAGATGGCTCGGTGATTTCATCTTATCAAAGGTGAATTATTGCTTGAAATCTATCCTTAATCTTTTGCAAAGTTTATATCAGCCAAGTCACACTGAAGTCAAGAGGATTCATGCCATTGATTTGTATGTGGTGTACATCAGGCATTGCTCATAACTGAAGTTTTCTCTCAGCCATTTTTGAATTGATCAAGTTGACTTTGAGTTTGGTGATAATGTCTAGATTCTTAAGTTTTTTTTTAACGTCATGGAATATATACCTGTTTTCTTTTGGAGTGGGTGAGTTGGTTTGATTCCCCCTCTCCCTACATGTAATCCAAATAATATATTGTAAATTTATGCTTTTATTGGTCCACACACCCACATTCAAAAGCAATATAAAGTCAAAATAAAAACTCACTGGCTTTTATCTTGCAATGCAGAGTGTTGACAATGAAATTGTCTTGTGGGAACCAAAAACCAAGGAGCAGTCTCCTGGTGAGGTTAGATTTCCTTCTTCACATCCCTCCTGTGCTGAATTGTGTAGAGTTTTTCGTGTGATTGATGATTTATTTTGCACAGTTATATCATTTGTTGCTTCACTGCTTTTTCGGACTTGCAAGAATAACTGTTCCTGTCGTTTTTGGTTTAGGGTGCTGTGGACATCCTTCAGAAGTACCCTGTTCCAGAGTGTGATATTTGGTTCATCAAGTTCTCGTGTGATTTTCATTACAATGCAGCAGCCATAGGTGAGTAATGCTTGTTTCCCTCTGCATGAGGCTTCTATTGTAGGGTCATTTGTTAGTTAAAATGTGTTTAAAATGCATATAATACGGCCGTACCATATTATACCATTTAAAATACGTATTACCGTATTGATCCCAATTATATGGGAAAAAAGGGCATACAGTTGGCCTCGGCGTACTAAACGCGTTTCCATTTTTTAAGGTAACTAATGGCTTTAATAAAATAAATGTTTTCAACTATAATGCAAGCTGTATGTAAGCTGTCAAGCTGCCCAAATGTCAGGCTGCCTGACTGCCCAACTGCCCAACATAACTACCATATACCTCTCTATCCCATCTCCCTTTTTTATAGGGAAGGATATTCTCTATTCTCTATCCCACTACCGATGTGGGATATATGTGATGAGTTTTGAAATCTAATCTCTTCTCTCTCTTCTTAAATAGATAGTTTCTTTCTTTTTTCATTATTTCTCTCTTCACTCTTTCATTATTATCCATTTATTATTTATTTTCTCTTCTTTAAATATTTTCTCTCTCCTCCCATTATTCTCTCTTCTCTTTCTTCTTTAATTATTGATTATTTTCTATTTGTGAGCATCCACCTCATTATCTTAGTATTTATTTATTGTTCCCTAATTTATGAAAGTATATTGCCCTTTTTTTGCTGTATCGTATTAGTTTTGATCTGTTTAAAACCTGTACCGTCCGTTTTCGTTTTTTTGCCGTTCTCAAAATGTTTGGCCATTTTTTTGACCTTACTGTTTTTTTTTTTTGCCGTTTAAAACTCGTACCGTTACGTTTTGTTTTTTTGCCGTTCCCGTTTTAACTAACTATGGTAGGGTTTGAGGGAGACCAGAATGTACACAGCCTTACACCCACACCGTGGAGAGTTTGTTTCCGTGTTTCGAACTCGTGACCACCTTACTGCCACGGCAAGGCTTGTCACGTCAATCCATCAGAAAGGGGATATTGGTGGATAAGGCTCTGTGGAGTTAGTGATGTGTCTTGTCCTCAACAAGTAGACCCAAGATGATTAGCCGTTTTTGTATGCATATTGTCTTGGTCGTGGCTGGACTTCCATGCAACGTGCCCCACTGTGGAAATTTCCTGCAAAAGCGGTGCCTATTGTTAAATGTAGCCATTAGATCTGTCAGATCATATTGGTATATATGCATAGCCTATTGGTCCCATGAGATGCTAGTTTGCCACGATGAATCCCAAGGGCTTTCCTAATCAAGACCTTGCATTCTCCATTGTGATTTACTTGGATGAGCAACCAATGCCTAGTTAATGTTGGCTTACTTCATGTTCGAATTGCTTTATAACATTTGTTTATTTGATGATTTTGAATGCACTCACAAGTTTCAGCCAGTGTAGTTTTTGTCTACCAGGAAACAGGGAAGGCAAGATTTTTGTATGGGAACTGCAGTCCAGCCCCCCTGTCCTCATAGCAAGGTATGCTTAAATTCCGTGACATGAACCGTGATGCTGTTAAAGGACTTGTTGTACATAAGACTGGGTTTTTTGTCTTCCCCTTTTCGCTGAATTATTTATGTTTCAGGCTATCTCATATGCAGTGTAGATCTCCAATCAGACAGACTGCCATGTCTTTTGATGGAAGGTAACTAACATGGTGTCCTGTTAAACGTGCATACTGCCTCTCTTTTCTTCCCCCCTTCTTTTGGAACACCTAAAAAGTAGCAAGGGCAGACCTTTTCAACTTGTTTTTTCTAATTGCAGCACCATCCTTAGCTGTTGTGAAGATGGGACAATTTGGCGCTGGGATTCAACCGTGACTCCATAAGCTTTCCAGATGGCACACTATTTTCAGAAATTTGTTGAATTTGTGGCGGAGGCATCAGATTTCATGTGAAATATTTTCTGCCACTTTAGTTCAATGTTCCTAGGCAGTTTGTGGCCGGAGGAGTCCTTTGTAACATGACCTATTTATGAAATATCAAAGGCAACAAACCAATTTTGTCTGTATACACATTACACAACTCTATTATCATTAAAGCAGTTTTCTTTTTTGTGGTTTTTTTGGTTCTTTAAATTTTGGAGTAGTTTTTTAGTTATCTTTTTGACTCGACCAAATGTAGAGATTCAAAGAGATTTCCTGTTTTGGTTAGATTGTTAAGATTGTTGAACTAAAACCCCAAAAATCAACCTTCCTCCTCCCAAAAAAGAAAAAATAAAAACAAACTGCAGTTAGTTGCAACAAATTTTGACAGCATGGATCAAAATCCATGGCCCCATCCATTATCAGATTCTGAACCTAGGAGTAATTTTTCCATCCAATTTTATTTCTCTGTTTCTTTGAAGGAAATATTTTTACTGATACATGCTCGACCTGTATTTTTTTTTTCAAATCTAACGTGTATATACAAAAAAAGAATGGCAAAATCCACGGTTGGAAAAATAGTCCAACCATGTTACAGCAGCGGAACAGAAGGCTACTTAAAGTTGAGTTCTCAACTGCGTCAATAAAGCTTGCATGCTTTCAAGCTTCTCATTGATTTGTTTAATATCTGAAAGATGTCTCTGTTGTATGGAAATTTGTGGACTATGAAATTCAGTAACGAGGGCTGAACATTTGACCTGTGAATCATAGATTGCCGTCTCAAGTGAAGCAACTGTTGATTCCAAACTCTGATGTCTGCTGTCACCTATAACATTTGGAGACTGACTGAATGCAACACTGCAAGCGCTACTCTCCCTGCTGAAATTCTCGGGCTTGACAATCTTCTCCAAACCCTCGCTTCCTGCAAGTTGCAAATCCCATCAGGAGGAAAGGAAACCAAAGACGAATACTAAGATGTATAGTCAGGAACAATTCCCTCATCCTAAAAGAACTGTAACACATGCAAAGTGGTTTGAACAATGAACTAATCTGGACTCAAGGCAATCAAATTATGACAGGCACACAAGCGTGCATGAGAGGTGCCGGGCTATAACCACTGCCACAGAGAGACATACGGTTAGCAAAAAGTTCTTAAGGTAAATGGTCAATAGGAAAACACATGTTGAGCTAGTTCATTTCATTATTACTTCTCTCCAAAAAAAAGTTTTTCTCCAAACAGGAAAGAAAATCTTCTGGGCAGGTACTATTAAGCTTATTTTGATTTTTATGTTTTCTTAGTGCTAAAGTTAGTACTGATATGAAAGAACATTTAGATTACCAAGGTTGCTAAGCTGATCAAGGGCTGCCTGGCCAATCGATCCTTCAAGTTTGAGTACCCGCAGGATTCCAGCAGCTATTCGACCCATAGAATTAACTTCAGACTTGCACAGAGAGGCAACGTGTTGCAGCTCCTCCTTGGTTGCAACTGCCTCAATCTTCAGAACAGTAACCCATCAGAATCAACAGAGAAGTCCAAGAGACTTGATAAATAGCAAGAAGGGACCAGAATGGAATACTTTTTTCTTTTCAATCCCTAGAGACAAAAAGAAAAAGAGGGATGTGTCTCGTTACCGGCTGTTTAACAGAAAATTTCATGTTTTCCACTATCCATGGGGCCATTTCATTGTTCTTATTATCCTTGGAGACCACCAGGCGGACTTCAAGATCCACTCCTCCAGTTTCACAGACAGTTATGTTGGTCCCACCGGATGAGACAGCAGTTTGAAAGATCGTTTTCCTGGCTTGGGGCTTCAAGACCTGCAACCCCTCCACACCAACCTGCATGCCCTCTCACAAGCAACAGTTAGATGATAAATAGAAGTGCATTTCACAAGCAAAACCAACTATATAGGAAATTAAAACTATTATTGTTGTCGAAATCAGTGTTACTGAAGCATACTCAGCAATAATAAGGATACAGTTACTACTGGTGGTACTCTTAAATACTCCTTCCATCAGGAATTCAGGTCAATTCCAAACAGATGCATTTTGTTAAGATGCTTAGACCATGAAGAGTAATAAGTTTTTGAGGGCAAAGGAGGGGATCTGGAAACCCTAGATTCGCTATGCTTCAAGATCAGTTTCTCCCATTGAGTGCTTATTCTCACAAATACACAAAAAATGTGCAAATAAGCAGACAAGAAGATGTGATGGTGCTTCGTATAGTCTTCGGACTGAATATATATACATTAATTTCCCCAACATGTAAAATTTATTGGAGTTCCAATAGAATACTCAATACAAAGGAGAGAAATGTACCTTTCCTAATAAAAATGGTCTTGCTCTTTTTTTTTTTTTTGGGGGGGGGGCGCAGAGATATGTTTTAAGAAATTTAGAAGTAGCATTAAGCACATTCTTTTATATAGATAATAAATAGCACAAGCACAAGTTAAAACAAGGAAGAAACAAAAATACCAGTTAGGTATGTATGACAAATACCATCAACCCATAGGCAATTAGTGGTTGGGTGGAGATCAAAGGTGTTAACTATGTAGGGAATGGACCCATTCACAGAGGTCCATTCCCATCTCTGTCTCAGTGTCAGCAACAAGAGGCAGCTTATCGAGATTAAGCTGGTTTGACTTGGTCAAACCAGTATGGTTACCTTGTGGGACAAGTTGATTGTTCCCATCTGAATTATAACTCTGAATATACTATTCCTCATGTAATTAAGACTCCTTTTATGTTGAGAAAGGAGTCCCTCTCCTATCTTACTTGTCTTTCCTATTTCTATAGTAAGTACGACTCTACATATGGAGTCCTATCTCCTATTTCTATTGTAAGTAGGACTCTACATGTTGAGTCCTATCTAAAGTTGGATTCTAAGTTCATAAACACAAACCAACTGGGAGAGATTTATTTAGTTGATTTCTCTCCCGCTTCTCCATTCTCTCCATCTTCTCTCTTTCTTTATCTTGTTACATGGTATCAACGCAATCACCTGGGTTGCCGTTTTGAGAGTTGTTTACAGTTCTCCGTTAAGTGTGCAGCCACCACAATTACTGCTACTACTACTGAAGATGATTGGTTGCTCTTAATGGTACTACTATCGTATTGCATACTGCTGCTTAAATTTATCTACTGCAACTGATCTCGATTTCTACTGCTGATTCTTACTAATTCTATCAATCTGGTCTGCTATACAAGATCAAATCTGATCTGCTATTTGCTGATCTATTCAACATACTGTTGCTGGTCTCCATTGCTGCTATTGTCTATATCACTCTGGTCAGATCTTTTCTGATCTGATCTGAGCCTCTACTGCTGCTGTCGAAACTGATCAGAATTGATCTGATCTAATCTGATCTGCTGCTCCCTGCTCTGTTCGATATACTGTTTGTGTATCAATGCTATTACCGAGTGGATCTGCTGCTGTTGATATCTACTATTCCTACCACACTGCTGTTAGTATCTACTATTCCTACCTTGATCTGCTGCTGAGATCTGCAGAGAACTATTTCTCAGATCTGTTGTAATTTACATCTGAGGGCCAATCAACTACTACCTTACTGTTGACGACAACTTATGATCCAAAATCAGATCTGACCTGCACTGTCTGCTACTGATCTGCTGCTACCATCAACCTTCAGTGCTGCCATTGAGATCTGATCTGCTGTAATAAGATTGATCTGCTGCTATTGTGATCAGATTAAGTCTCTAACTTGATCTGCTGTGATCTAATCCACTGCTATGAACCTGCTGCTTCCATTCAAACTAAGTCGCTGATCTGCTGCTGCTCTACCCTATCATACTACTGCTACTAGCCTCCTGTATATCGGAATCTGGTTCTGGTTACTGCTGTGCTGATTTTCTGGTTTTAAAAGAGCCCACCTCAATCAGTACTTCATCATATCTATCATATCTACCATTGGGATCATACCTAAATTTTGATAACTTATCCTAATTATCATTAATTACTTACCTGCCATTTTTTGTCCACATCTGCTGACTGGATCTTACCTTTCAATTAATGTCAAAAATCCACTTATATCATTAGCATATTCCTAGTCACACTAGGAACTCACCATATTTCTTAATCCAACCATGGGATGGTTTTGAAATTTGGATATCTTGTTCCTATTAATATTCTATTCTATATCCTACAGTTTGAAATCTCTCACCGTAATTTGTCCACGTAAAATATTCCACGTGAGGGGGAAAAGGAATATATATTTGCTCAAGTACGTGTCTTCTCATTGAAGAGAGCCTAGCTAACTACTACTACCTTGCTTGTAATGGAGCTTGAATCTATCACCGCCTACTACGTCTTTGCTTGTATGGAGAGGTTACTTATTTGCTCATGATGGAGTCTACCACGCTTACTATGCTCGTGTTGGAGCCTACTACAGTTGCACGTAATGCAACATCTACTATCTACACGTGATGCAACATCTACGTGGAATGTTCCATATGAAGGGGAGAAGGTATATATATATTTGCTCAACTTCGTGTCTTCTCATTGAAGAGAGCCTAGCCTACTATTACCTTGCTTGTAATGGAGCTTGAATTTACTACCGCCTACTACCTCTTTGCTCGTAATAGAGAGCTTACCTATTTGCTCATGATGGAGTCTACCACCGCTTATAAAAGACACATTCTTGATTTTCTCAGTCGAAATTTTGACCGAGACACATCCTTTCTCTTCCATTCTCTCTTGTTTCTCTCATTTGAAGGAAGATATCACCAAATGGTTGGTGCTTTGCCAAATAATTACTCGACATTGCTAAGGGAGCTTCGTAGGAGTGCAGAGATCATTGGGACATCACCGGTTCAAGGGACATCACCGGTTCAACTATTAAGGTAAGAAAGTTTTCCAAAACTTGAATTTTTACCAAAACAAGATAAAAAAGCTTGGTAGTTAGGCATGAAATCTTTATATGTTAGACACATGAGCCCAATCTACGAGTTCACGGTGTCGGATCTCTCTCTCTCTCTCTCTCTCTCTCTCTCTCTCTCTCTCTATATATATATATATATATATATATATATATATTTATTTATTTTCTAACTGCAAAAATACAATTTTCAGCAATTAAAAATTGAAAAAAATAAGGTCAATTGTAATCAATTGTTGACCAATATTTTATATGTTAAACACCATTGGCTAATCCATGGTGTCGGATTTTTTTTTGCCAAAATTATTTTATTTAAATTCCGAAATTAAGAAAATATTTAAATAATTCTAAAAAAAAGAGAAAAATAGAGGAAAATAATCTGTTTTAATCTGAAAAATGAAGAAAATTTTGAAATGTAATTTCAATGTATTTTGAGTCATATTTGGTGCTTTCTATGTTATACCATTTTCGATTTTGTTGTATTAAGCCTATTATATTCAGAAAAAAATTTAGAAAATTAATTGTAGTCTATATAGATGTGTATAAGGTAATGTAAGGTTGTTTATTCTATGTAACAATGCTAGGGATAGATAATGGCTGCACAAAGATCAGGCGATGGAGGAATTGGTGTACATACGAACATGGCATGGCAGTATATGGTGGCAATTAGAGGTGATAAAAGGAAAACCCAATGTAATTTCTGTCAAAAAAAGCTTATGTCAGGTGGGATCACAAGGTTAAGCAACATTTAAGTGCGACAAGTATGGATGTGGCTAAATGTCCTATGGTTATTGTAGAGATTGCAAGGGCCATAGGTAAACAAATACGGGAAGGGTAGCAAAGGAAAGCAAACAAGGAGAAGGCTAGGGTGCAGTTTGAGGCACCCCCGAGAGAAGGAGACATTGATGATTTTGACGATGATATTGAGGGTGATATGACATAGGCGGAGGCTAGACAGGTGCAATAGGCCAAAATGGCTAGTAGAATTACTTATGATATGGAACAGGATAGGGCAAGGGAGTTCAGGGGAGGAGTAAGTCCATTTGGAGCAGGTGCCAGTGGCAGTGGATCAGCTCAGCCACAATCACGGAACAAAGGTTGGCATCTATGTATACAAGGGCACCACCCGAGACGCAACAACAGGATGAGGATTATGTTGAGGCCCCACGTCAAGATCCCAAAATTTTCAAGAGGTCGGGCAACAAGTAGAAAAAACTAAAGCATATATGGGGGAAAACGAAGGAGATGGTTGGAGATGCTATGGCTAATTGGATGTTCTACCACATTATCCCAGCAAATGCCACCACAAGCCCCTACTATTAGAGTATGCTAGACGTAATTGTTGAGGTCAATCCTAGGGTTAAAGGCCCCAATGCATATGAGATTATGAATGTATATTTGCCTAAACAGAAGAAAGAATTTGAAGATTGGATAGGCAGTTTGAAGAAGACCTGAAAAACATATGAAGTGACTATTATGTGTAATAATTGGACTGACCCTACCAGAAAGTCCATCATCAACTTCATGGTTTATTGTGATGGGAGGATAGCATTCCACAAGTCTGTGGATGCATCAGCTAAGAGGAAAAATGCAAATTACATTTTGATGTGGATCCATAGGAGTTTCAACCGGCTTGGTGCCAAGAAGACCCGTTTCTGCAAGGAGATCAAGAACATACTTGCGTTGGGAGAGACTGATACTAGTACGGCTTCGAACTAATTCAATACCAAGAAAATAGTGAAGGAGTCCTAAGTCCTTCATTTGAAAGTGAGTATTTAGGTGAGACTTAAGTTCTATAATACCCAACTTATCATTCCCTGTAATAATTATGTCGTCCACATAAATAGCAATGATAATAACAGTAGCCTGATGACAACGTACAAAAAATAACAAGTAGTGAAGCCAAGACTAGTAATGACAGTGTTAAATTTATCAAACCACGCACGAGGGGACTGCTTTAGTCCATATATTGCTTTTAGTAACTTGCAGACTTTAGTGGAATTCCCTCCCTGAGTAACATACCCCGGAGGTTGGTCCATATATACCTCCTCATGAAGATCCCCATACAAGAACGCATTTTTAACATCCATTTGATACAAGGGCCAATCAAAATTGACAGCCATGGAAACAAGTACCCGGACCAAATTGAGACGGGCAACAGGAGAGAATGTCTCAAAATAGTTTACCCCATAGGTTTGAGTGTACCTCTTGGCAACTAACCGTGCTTTCAGCCCGTTCAACAAAGCCATCTGAGTTATGTTTCACAGTACAAACCCATCTGCACTTCACAACTGAGTGGCCAGGTGGGAGGTCAACAAGAGTCCAAGTTTGACGGAAGGTCAGAGCATCTATTTCATCATTCATAGCAGCATGCCACCCTGGATAGGATAAGGCTTGGGATAGGGTAGTGGGTACAAAGGTAGCAGCCAAAGAGTAAACAAGTCACCGTTGAGAAGTGGGTGGATGGGCAATAGTAACAAAGTGCTCAATGGGAAAGGTAACCAAGGACTTCTGTGTACAAGTTCTTGTACATTTTTAAAGAGCAATAGGTAGGTCAGAGTCGACCGCAGAACTAGGGACAGCGTTAGCAGTAGCCGGAGTAGTAGTCGTAGTAGGTGGAGCAACTTGAGTGCGACGGGTATAAACCTGCAAGGGCTGCAAAGTTTGGGGTGGGATGGAGGGGGGTTCAGAAGTAGATGAGATGGAGGTGGATTCATCATCAAAAGGAATGAGAGGTAAAGGAATATCAATGGAAGGTGAATTGGTGGGAACAGGAATAGGGTAGTATGGCTTGTCTTCAAAAAAGGTTACATCATGACTGACAAAATGGCGCCGAGTAACAGAGTCAAAACACCGATAACCTTTCTAAGTACGAGAGTAGCCAAGGAAAATACATTTGATAGACCGGGGAGATAATTTGTCCACTTTAGGATGTAGGATGTGGACAAAACACGTACTACCAAAAACAAGAGGAGAAACTGAAAATAAGGGAGTATTAGGATAGAAAATTTTAAAAAGGAATTTTATTGTAGAGGACAGAAGAAGGCATCCTGTTAATCAGGTAGCAAGCAATTAAAACAGCATCACTCCAATAATACTTAAGAACATTCATATGGAGCATGAGGGACCTGGAAATATCCAGAAGATGTCTATTTTTACGCTCAGCAACTCCATTTTGTTGAGGAGTGTAAGCACAACTGGTATGGTGTATAATGTCATTGGCAAAACAGAAATCAAAGGCAGACTGAACAAATTCAAGGGCATTATTAGTACGTAGAACTTTGATAGGAGTACCAAATTAAGCGGCAATTTCTTTATGAAAACCCTTGAAAATATTAATAAATTCAGACCATTCTTTTATTAAGTAGAGCCAAGTCATGCGGGAATAATCGTCCACAAAGGTTACAAAATAAGAGAAACCAAGCCGATTGGGAATTCGGAAAGGTCCCCAAATATCAGAATGAACTAAAGAAAACGGGGAAGATTGCCTAGGTGTAAAACTAGTTGGAAAAGAGGAACTATGATGTTTCCCTAGTTCACAAGCCTCACATTGTAAGTTAGAGAGCGACTTGCAACTAGGAACAAGAGCCTTTAACTTAGAAAGAGATAGATGGCCAAGCCGATGGTGCCATTGAAGAGGGGTGAAGTAGATGTGGTAGCAGCGGCGAGAACAGGTTCAGGTAGCTCCAAATAATACAGACCAGCATGCTCACACCGGCCACCAATTGTCCCCTTGGTCCTAAGCAGTGTTCAAAATCTCGGCGAGATCTCGAGGGGCTCGAGACGAGATCTGGTCTCGATACGGTGTCTCGACCATCTCGACCAGTTCTCGAGCCGGTCTCGACATTTTCAACCATTTCTCGACATTTTTCGACCAGTTCTTGACTGGTCTCGACATAATGTATGAATTATGACAGTTGTCAGTTATGTCATTTTGTGGGATTTATGATTTATGAATGTATGATTTTCCAACAGTGTGATTACTTTTTATACTTCAAATGTGTTTATATATGTTAAATAAATATTTTCTTCCAATATATAGCCTTAAAACATCAAAAAATGGCTTAAACCATAAAAAAAACCTGTTGAAACTCTCATTTTTACCCTTTGGGAGTTTCGACAGATTCTCGCCGAGATCTTGACATCGAGATCTCGGTAATCTCGGTTTTCTCAAGTGTTGAGAGTCGAGACACCTTCGAGATCCGAGATTTTAAACTATGGTCCTAAAATCCTGAAAGGTACAATAAGAAGGAAAAAAGGTTACAACACAGTCAAGTGATTTTGTAAGTTGACTAATAGACATAAGGTTAAGAGGAAATTTGGGAACATGAAGGACAAAGGACAAGGATAACGATGGGGTAAGGGTAATATTCCTATGTTGGGAAGCCTTGATAGAAAGGTAAACGGTGACAGGTTTCGGTGTATCATTAAGGGCTGTAAGGGTAGAAGGTTGTCCCGTCATGTGACAGGTAGCGCCAGAGTCTATAATCCAAGGGGTAGAAAGGGTGGTAGATAACAAGGCAGTTGTACCTGTGTGGGCCAAGGTGACAGCGGGTAGTGGTCCAGTAGCCTCTAGATGTTGAATTCGACGGAGCAAGACCTCATACTATGCATTGGATGGCACAAATGTCTGCGTAGGAGGAGCCTGGATGGGATATGGGGCATCCTCATTAGTAACATTGTTGACAAGGGTATCGGCCCAATCAGGACGACCATTTATATCCCAACAGTTTTCCACCATGTGGTTAGTCTTGTGACAATGGGTACAATATCTATTAGCTTTTTCAAAAGATGTCTGCCCATTGCCACGTCCAGGAGGACCACGGCCACGACCACTAGTGGTCCACGGCCACCGCCTCGGCCATGGCCAATAAACAAAGCAGAAGTGTCCTTGACAGGAGAGTCACTTTGAGGGACCAATCGCTGAAGGCGAAAGAATGTCTCGTTAAGGGTAGGGATAGAGGCTCCTGCAAGAAGTTGACTTTTGACACTCTGATATTCCGGGAAAATGCCAGCAAAAAATTTAGCAATGTGGAACTCAGACTGTTGAGCTTTAATTTTGCTCAAATCATAGGTAAGAGGCTGCACAGCCTGTATTTCTTCAATAAGCCCTTTGAAGCCTCCATAGTAGTCACTTAGGGATTTTTTACCAATAAAGTAAGTGAACATTCGTTCATATAGGTCATAGATGCGAGAAGCATTCTTATCTTGCCCATATGTCTCTTACTGATCAGCCCAAATGGCCTTGGCTGTAGTGGAACATTACAGTGGGTAGGATGGAGGTATCAATACTGTTCCACAACCATATTTGAACTTGGGAATTATCTCTTAACCAGGTATTCTACAATTTGATAGATTCACTGTCTTTCACATCACATACAGGGGGCTCATCATTTAACAGTGTAGCTTTGTCTTTAGAAAGAATAAAGGCTTTGATAGGTCTGAGCCCATAACAAATAATTAAAAACTCCTTTCAACTTTATAGAGATGATCTGAGCCTCAATGGGCTTAGGGTCAGTCATCATGATAGAGAACAAAATCCTCAACCAATGTATATTAAAAAAAAAAAGTCTTACAGGTTCAGCCAACCGATTAGCCAAAGGCTCAACGTGGGTGAAAGTAGATGGTGGTAGTAGGGTAAATGACAAGGTCCAAAGCTCGATTCAGCTACCGAGAGGCCAAAGGAAAAGAGAAGCTCCAAGGGGGTGATGGATGTCAAGGAGAGGATAATAACCTTACCAACAGGGTGATCAAGAACATAAGTCCACAAAGTAGTAGTATTTAGCAACAATATTCATAGATGTAATCTCGATCATCAATTAGTAGTAGTAAAACAGAAAATTGTAATTACATAGAGAGCAAAAATATCAAAGGCCAATCAAACCAAGAGTTCTTTAATCAATGATGGCCAAGGATCTAGTGCTCTGATACCATGTAACAATTTCTCAAAGAAATAACCAGCAAATATACAACCAGAAATTAAAAGAGAAGAAGATTGAGGAGGAGAGAAAGAGAAAGAGAGAGAGATTTCAACACAGTAATGTGCTGTAGCCCAAATCGTTAAATAACTCTCCTCTCTACCTTGTATTTATAGAGAAAGAAAATAAACAGATTTACAAAGAAAGTCTCTATTCTAAGAAGAGACAATAAAAGAATATTACAATAAGATTACAATAATAAAATAAAAGGAAATAAATCTGTAATTAATTAAAGAAGGAAGAGAAAGGGGAGCCAGCACTAGAAATCGTTGGCGCTAGCTAGCGCCAGCTATATCTAGTGGGTCCCAGTGGATCCTAGTGGGTCTATGGGCCAACTTCGTAACAATAGCCTATTGAGGAAATTGGTGGCTGATGTTGGGATGGAGAACATTGTCCAGATTGTGACGGACAACAAAAGTAATTATAAGAATGGAGGTGCATGGTTCAAAATCTCGGCGATATCTCGTCGAGTTCTCGAGATTCTCAAACAGGTTGAGACGAGATCTCACACGATACGAGATCTCGAGATTCTCGACTGGTCTCGACATTTTTGACCAATTTTTGACCATTTCTTGGTCTCGACATGATGTATGAATTATGATTGTATTATCTATTTGTCTACTTTGGGTTTTTTGACTATGACAATTAACTAATTAAGTGCTATTATGTTTATTCCTCTTAAAATATAATTTTACTAGCTTATTTGGTCTTTCTTTGGTCTTCTACTAGTGTAACATTATGTAAAATAGCTAATATTACCCTAGGTTTACATCTGAACTTCAGACCAACACTGCCAAACATGGGTGTAAATCCAAACAATCACCATGTGTGATTTTTTTACAATTTTATAGTTTAAATATGTTTATATATGCTAAAATAGGGTTTTTCTGGAGTATCAGGCCTTAAAATGGCCATTTTAGGGTTGAAACACACTTTTTAAGCCTTAGTGGCTTTTTTATGGTGCCATTTTAGGGTCGAGATCTCGGTTTCTCAGAGGGTTGAGACACCCTCGAGACTCAAGATTTTGAACCTTGGGCAGGGAGATGATGATAACAGCAATAGATACAATCTCTTATTGACTCCATGCGTCGCCCATTGCATTGATCTTATGTTGAAGGTCATGGGCAAGCTTTTCAAAATAAAGAAAGTGGTTGAGCAAGCTAGACAAGTGATAACATTTATCTACAACCATGGCTACTCATTGCAATTGCTTAGGGAGAGATGTGGAGGGGACTTGGTCAGACCTAGCATCACTAAATTCGCCACAAACTACATAGCATTGAAAGGCTTCAAGGCAAAGATAGTAGGACTTTGATCGATGTTAGCATCTGAGGACTAGTTTCATTGGAGGTACTCAGGTTCCACTGGTGGAGTGGAAGCATAGACCACCATAGCTTCTGAGGAGTTTTAGCAAAACTTGAAGGTGATAGTCAGAGTTTTAAAACCAGTTTTGAAGGTGCTGAAACTGGTGCATTTAGGCCCACTATGCCACTACTATATGCTATCGTGGACTTGTTGAAAGAACATGTTTATGCTATTTTACCACGCGAAACTTAATTAAGAATATAAGGGATCGATTGGAGAGCCAACTCATGCATCTATTGCATACGGTTGGTAAGTAAATTTGATAAGGTATTTAATTTAATTTAAATAATATACAAACTAATTGTTAGTTACTATTTGATTTTAATCATGTGTCTATTGTCAGTCATAGTTGTCAAGGCGTCGCCTAAGCGTTCGGGAGGTTTTTATAGGCCTGGGCGCCAAGGCACCTTATGAACATGAGAAAGGTGGTCATTTAGGGTCCCTGGGCGTCGCCTAGGCAACGCCTAGGGCGCCTTGGACGTCCAGAATGTCTGGGTGACCTCCTTGCTTTCAATGTGTTTTTTTTTTCTCATATTTTTTCTTGATCTCTGAATTTTCTTCACAAGATTTATTAGGCTAGACAGGAACATTTATCAGACAGTACTTATTTATGAATAATATCACTTAATATATTATTCATAAATAAACAAATACCCCTCCCCCCCTCCCATTTGAATCCAATAAAAGTAGTCTAAACTTCAAATTCCATAAGGATAAAAAGTCAACCCTCCAGTTCAAGAACAAAAACCATATTTTTGGGTGCATGGGTGATTTTCAATTTTCAAATGCTAGGCTTTTTTCCAAATATAAAAATTCCATAAATCTTATTATAATAAAGCATCCCTAAAAACCAAGAGCGCGTCAAAATAATCTCTTGCTTTAATACCCAAAAAATAATTTACATTCATACGACTTTAAACAGCATTCGCATACTCCGAACAAGGTTTGACCCAAGTGTAACTCCTTCATTATAACTGGAATTCAAGCAATCTTGGATTTGTTGGAAAACTGATTATGCTAGCTTTGCAATGAATTTGAGATTACTTGCATCTAAACTATATTAAAGGAGTTACGCTCTGGTCAAATTTGTTAAAAGTACGCAAATGTTAGTTATAAATACGTGTTGCCTACTTAACTCTAGACACAGTGCCAGGTCTCAGCGTACACTAGCAAACTTGGGTCCACATCACATACTATCATTTTGGATGTTTTTATTTAAACTAATGTGGAAATATGTGTAAAATGGTTAAAATAGAGGCTACAGAAAAAAAAACTCAGATAAAAAAAAGCACTTTTGGGCTCTCAAAACCAAGCTTCGAGATGTCCCAAGAAAAATACCAAGTTTCGACCGAGTTTCGATCGAAACCGGAGACATCTCGGTTTCAAGGCTGGCCGAAACTGACCTCGAAACCAGCACCTCGAACCTTGGATAAAAGCTTACTTTTAGAGGAATAGAGGCACATGTACTTATTTTGGCATCATAGATATAAGTAACATTATAGTCTTCCCCTTTGCAGTCTTATTTCTTACTTATAAGCTAGGATGCTTAAGTTCTTCTAACTTCTTACATTATTGATTTGTGAATTTTTGTTTATTAAAAAAATGTATTTTTATGTCATATACTTTATTCATTATTTGTTGCTTTATTGGTTTTCTCATATTAATTAAATTGTGTCTTAAATGTTGATTATTTATATAGAATACTACATATATATAAACATTAATACAGCATTAATATTTTAGAAATAAAAAAAAAACAATGGGAATGCGTTGGTCGCCTAAGAGCCTAGGCGCCCAGGATGGCCCCGAAAGCCTTGGATCGCCTTATTGCCTTGACAACTATGATTGTCATAATTTGCAACATACTTTTTAAATCCCAATTATCAATATTTGAATGTACATTGGTTGGTTTATGACCTTATTGATGCTATAAAGCAAGTTGTTGCAAAATCGGAGCCAAGTTCAGCATTACAGTCAATTGCAAACTTGGAGGTGAGTTGTATGGTTTAATTGCTGGAAAGTTGGAAAGTCCATATCTTCTAATTGCTAAAGTATAGATTAAAACATTCAGGGATGGCTTAGGAATTTTGGAAGTCCCACCGCAGTGGCTGACCGAGATATTACTGATCCTGGTATGCAAGTAACATATCTAATTTTATATGTATTAGGACTTAAGAGTAAATGATATATGTAATTAAATGGTGGATGTTGTACGGCAGAGATGCATCTGAGTTGAGAAAAATAGTCATTAAAGTACTATCTCAGACATGTTCCGCATCTGGCTGTAAGCAAAACTAGAGTACTTTTTACATCATCCATTCCAAGATGCAAAATCGAGTGGGTTTTGAAAGGCTCAATGACTTGGTGTATGTGCATTACAACATGAGGCTGATGATGCAATCTATAAGTCAATCATAGGAAAATGATAATAGCCTGATCGCGCTCGCCATCATCTTCCAATTATAGTTAGATGAGGCAGATCCCTTAATGGAGTGGATGCATGACAGAGCAATACCAATGATGGATGAGATTGAGGGGGAGGCCCGACTCCAGTTTGGTCAATCAATTGGGTGCTAATGTTGACCAAATTTTAGATTGAAGGAGGGTCGCGTACATACACAATCAGCCCGATCATTTGACCCCTCCTGGCGCTGGCGGAGATGATGCGGGGGATCTTGATTGGTCTAGTAGCGGTACTAGCACACCATCTGATGGTAGTAATGATGACAGGTCTAGTCATGGTGGTGGTGGGAATGGAGCCACATTTGAGCAGTACGATATCCTTGAGGAGCGAGAGTCGGAGCCACTGGCACCACCTGTTAAATACATTGGGGAGACCCAGAATACTCACACCACACAGGATACTAACCAAGGTGGACATCCACCCTCATCAAGTGGAAGGTATACGCGAGGGGCCTCGTTGCCATTTTCAACCAGATGAGGAGGTTGATTATAATAGCTTGAAGGACATTAAGGTTGATAGCTTGTCTACAAGCATTAAAGGATTGAGTATTGGGGACAACACTGGACATGGGCAGTGGGGTGCCCCATCTTTTTTGCTCCCGGATATAGCATTGGGTCGCAGTACAGTTCATATGGTTATGGTGGTGGTTACCCCCTCGTTCCCACTGCAGATGGTTCTTCTATTGATGCCCATTCACAGACTGGATCTAATTTTGTGGACAACTGCTTCTCCTTCCCGACCGGCCAGACATACACGCTGCAACTGCTTGAGACACCATCTACTCATAGGAGATCTGTATCCAATTCTTCACACTATGGCTATACTTCAAAGTTTGGTGGAATGTACCCAAGGTTAGGTGTCCTTGCACAAGTTGATGATAACATATTTAGGATACATGTAAAAGACTACAAGCGCTTCTTCCGCTCCAAAATGTCATGGTCCAACTTTGTTGCTCAGTATGAGGAAAAATGGCGTCGGCAAGTTTACGAACTGCACGAGATAGATCCTGCACAACACTCTACGTGGAATTAGACATTGGGATGGGGTCATAGGGAGTTGGGAGCATCAGTGTAACAGTAGTTTTTATTTCTTAATTTCAAGTTTGAAGTATGATTGTATGAATTATGATTGTATGGTCTACTTATTGGTTGTTGGACAATTAAGTTCTATTATGTTTCTTCTTAACCTAATGCATAATTTTATTCTCTCATTTGACCTTTTTTTTTTATCTTCTACTAGCGTAACATTGTGTAGAATAGACAATATCACCCTACGTTTATAACAGGGATCAACATATACTGCCAAACATGGGTGTAAACCCAACCAACCACAACTTGTGCTTATTTTTGTAATTTTATGGTTTAAATGTGTTTATGTATGCTAAAAAAGGGTTTCCCTAGAGTATCAGGTTTTAAAATGCTTTTTTTATCCCCGAGACACTTTTTTAGCCTTCACGGGGAAAAAAACACAGTTTCAGCAAGATCTTGAAAATCTCGGTTTTTAACATGGTCGAGATGGGGTCGAAAACTGCGATTTTGAACTATGATCACAACGTCAGCAACAAGAGGTAGATGGACCAGTATAGGATCCATCCATTTTAGAGACATGACCAAAAGTCTCGTGCCCATTGTCTCGCAAGGCTCATAACCTTGAGGTCACGGGTTCAAATCCTGTCTCCGCTTTATCGAGATTAAGCTGGTTTGACTTAGTTAAACCCACATGGTTACCTTGTGGGACAGGTTGATTGTTCCCATCTGAATTACAGCTCTGAGTATCCTATTCCTTATGCAAGTAAGGCTCCTCTTTTCATGTTTAGAAAGGAGTCCCTCTCCTATCTTACTTGTCTTTCCTATTTCTATTTTAAGTAGGACTCTACATATGTAAGTCCTATCTCCTTTTTTTTTTTTTTTTTTGGGTAAATAGATGAACTATCTCCTATTTCTATTGTAAGTAACACCCTACATGTTGAGTCCTATCTAAAGTTGGATTCTAAGTTTATAAACACAAACCAACTGGGAGAGATTTATTTAGTTGATTCTCTCTCCCTCTTCTCCATTCTCTCCATCTTCTCTTCTTTTCCCTTATTTTCTTTTTTGTAACAAAAGGCTTCTACAAGTGCAAGGGGCCTCAGAAAGGAGGGGATTGGATTTGACTGAGGGATAGTTACAGGAAGAAATGGCCCAAGATAGTTCGAGTTGGCAGAATATTTCATGTTGCCAACCCTTGATGGAGGGGAAAGATGATGCTGCCCAGGCACAATTGCCCTTGAAATTTCTTTTTGTTTTCTACAGTGACCTCAATTGACAAGCAAAAGAAATAAATCTCAACTATAATTTGTCTCAACGACTCTCAATAACACTTTTGACTTCAGAGATACAGAAACATTTGGTTCATGCACAATTTGGTTGGAAAAAAAAAAAAAAAAACTGAAGCAGATGCTCACCAGGACCAATTCCACAGGATATTTATGTAACCCATTTGATTCTCCTCTGCTATTCATAACCTTTTTTGGACTACTTTTTGCTTTCACTAGCAGAGTATGGAAAGTTGTGTGCCAACACCTCCCTTCTCTATGAACAGCCGCATTGTTGCAAAACCACAAACTTTCTGCCATCTCCTGGGCACCTTCAAGAGCAAATAACCAGTCCTTCAATTCTATGGATATGTCCACATCATCTAGCATCCCAAAGTCTAATAAACTCCCATGTACTTCATCCTTAGAATTTCCATCTGACATCACAAATTAATAAAAATAAGAAAACTGCATACCAAATACCACCACAAGGAAAACATAATTTGCATGGAGATCCATTAATAAAACAAGAAATTCAAAAGTTTCTCGTTCCATACTCTCTTCCTGATAATTCTCAATAAGAGGTGATGTTCTGAAAAGCTTTGACAATGGTCCGGCAGATAAATTTTTCAACCCCTTAGAAAGCCCCTCACCAGGTCCACCATCTGGCCCAAGTATACCAAAGCGATGCAGCAAAGCTTCAGTATAGTTCATTCCACCACCAAGGCGTACACCAGCAACCTTCGCAGACAAGTTCAAACTACGACACTCCATGTCTCGAGCATCATATGGCATCACATGCACCACGTTTATATCCAAAAAAGGAGCCGTTAGGGCAAGGCCATTTGGTTGATGCTTGCTTCTGTTATCAATCCAAAACACAGTTCTCAGTTGTGGGTTCCCATTCCTAGCTACCAGTTGCCCATGTTCAACAGAAGCCACTGCCATGTCATCTTCATGGGTCAGGTTTCCCTCTGCATCTACACAATCAACTCGAACAGCCTGCCAAATAATGGTGGACGAAACTACAAAGGCACCACCTAAGGTCCGATGAGTAACTTTGATAAACAGATTGTCTCCAAGGAACTGAACCAAAGGCATCCCTTGCATATCCAAAGAGGAAGATTCTAGAAATCTAAGCTGGAGATCCGTCACTGTTAAACTCACAGCTGTATCACTAGGGATCTTTTCCACCAGCTTTCCACCCAAGGCTTCCCTTCTATTTTCCACTCTGTTATTCTTTCCAATTTTAGCCATCTTTTCACTAACTCTACCAAAGTAGGCATACAAATCTAGAATAAAGAACAGCTGCTCAACCGAAGTGTTGGACAAGTACTGTTGGCACGCAACTCCAATTCTGACAACACCTCCTGGTGGGGGAACAGTTATTAAAGGACTCTCATCAGCAGTTGCCATAGCCGCTTCAATACAAGCATCATCCAGTTCAACGCATTTCCACAGGCCTGGAGACCAATCAAAGGAACTTTGATGGGCTGTTAAGCCACTGCAGGTTTCAAGAGACAGGCTAATATGTGAAGTTCGAGTCATCCATTTCTTCTGGCTTGCATCTATTGGCTGACCATCCCAAAGACAGAAGCAAGCAGGATCTTTTTCCAGATTCAGAAGCCTGGGCTTTACCTTAGGAGACTCTAAGAAGAACAAGTTCTCAATATGAAGCCTTGCTCCATTGAAAGATCTCTGCGCTCCATTGCTGCCATCAACAGCACAATTCTCAGACTTCCCAGCATCCAGAGGAACAGTTAAATCTAATTCTTTGAGAGTGAATTCAAGAGAATTAACAGAGAAATCCGGTAAAACAGTGCCGGGATTGACCACAATACCATCAGCTAAGAACGAGGCAATCCTCAAACAGGATTCCTCATGAAGATTAATCTGAGCAAAAAGTAAAAAAAAAAAAAAAAAATGAGAAAATCAAGCCAGAATTTTTAAAAAGAAAAAATTTTAATGGTATGAATTAGAGAATAAATTTCTGATGAAAACCATAATGTTAATATACCATAAGGGGCTGGCACATGATCACTGTTTGTGAAGCAAAAGATGGAGGAGCTGGTGAGGGATTGATCTGAAGAGTATGTAGACAAATTAGAGGAACAATTTCAAACAATTGCCACCCCTGGTCACCTAAAGGATAGATTGGAGGGCAAAAATTCAAACCTGATCAATCAAAAAGAAAGAGATCAAATTCAAATGGAATGAGTTTTAACATTTCTCAGTGTCTATAACTAAGGATAATGAATTGTTGGTCAATAATTAAGAAATACCAAACTCAGGAATATACGGAGGTTCTTCTGGAACAGCCTGCATGGATGGCTGCACTAAGGTACATGGAGGACGAGAAATGGTATCCCTGCATTCCAAGCATTCAAAAATTAAAATCCAGTACATAGATACGAAAACTTAAGAAAAGAGCTAGCAAATTTGTCCTTTTTTTTTTTTGAAGCTGTTGACAGCAGACAGTTAAAGCTTTTCAACACTCCAGACAGTATGTTAGCATTCATGCAAACATCTACTTCTGGAAGGCTTTAGGATCAGTTCTGAATGCATAGGACATAGCTAGTCATAGTGCAGCATTAAAAAAATAAATAAATAAATCAATAAATAAAAATAAAAATTCCACATGAATTTCAAATCACAGAAGACTCAGTGACACACAATTATAAGCATCCTTAATTTCATTTAGAGTCAAAAAATCAAACTAGACCTTGAGCATATGGAAATTAAAGAAGCCATGAACATATGGAAAGAAGTGTACCTCAAAAACACTCCACCGACCATAACGCGGGACAAGTTTTTGGTATTTTCTCCATCTGATACACTTGCCTGCCAGGATAATATAGCCAAGCACGAAGAATTGGAGCACATGGTAAAACAAAATTAAGATCAGGGAAAATACATGGACATTGACCAGAAGGAAAAAAGAACAGGCTCTGCATATTCATGTGTAGTGAGTTTAGTCCCACATCGACTACCAAATACCAAATAATCTTCAGCCCCTTCCTTATACTCATGGGAGTTCCTTCACCTATCAGTTCAAACTTTTAGGATGGGAACATTAGATGGTATCAGAGCGGGTTTTCACCATCTCCAGTCTCCACGTGTCTACATTACGTACTGGCACACGTGCAGGAAAGTGTTGGGAGTTTAGTCCCACACTGAATACCAAATAGTCTTCAGCCTCTCTTGCACACCTGAGAGTCCCTCTATCTACCAGTTCAAACTTTTACGATGGAAACTTTACACCATGGAATCAAGACCTATGCATCCATTCTTGCCATTAACGCAATGGCTCAGTCAATGTCACAACCATATTTTTCTCCACGGAGATATAGCAGACAAAAGAAGAAATGCATCAGGATCAAACATAACCTTCACTGAATTTTTTTTCCCTTTTTGAGAAATCACTTAATTTTATTTTTAATTCTTTCTTATCTACATCTTCAAAAATATGGAAACTTTGCATACCCGAGAAAAGAGCAGTGATTGCATCAAAAGCTCCAGCTGGAACTCTGCAGATAAATAAAATGTCAGAATCCTGTCTTGGGAATAATATTTACAAATAGATGAATGATAACAGGAGTTGATTTTTGGGTTTTGCCTTCATGATTCTGGAGAGGAACAATTATTTTCATAGTGAGACTCTCAAAGTTCAACTAAATTATTACTGAAGATGATAGAATGTACAATATTTTTATAGGGAAAAAAGTATATACTTTTCTTTAGAAAACAGTTCCTTGTGGGGGTTCAGCCAACTTGTCTATCAAACAAATAAATAAGTTCATAGTGATTGAGCCAATAAGATAAAACCAGCTAAAATAAGAAACTCCAATATGTGCATAACAAACAAATAGAACAGTTACTCCCAGAACTACGTAAACAAACTTATGAGGACAACTCAATAATCAGTGACATGTTTAACATAAGTAACTCACCTGCATCTTTTATGCAGAGAAATATATGATCTATAACAACAGAGACAAGAGAACGTCCTGCTGCCTCTGTACACCGCTGCAAGCACCGAGAAATGCTTAACAAATATTGCTTTATACGAAGCCAGCACAATGCTTCGTATGCAATTTTTCCCATGAAATTTATCAAAAAGTAACAATAGAGGCAACACACCTGTTGAGCCTTTGGGTCCACATCTCCTCTATTTAGACATACATATAATCCCGTCATGAATCGCAGCAGAGCACGAAGTCCTACTCATATCATGGCATCAAAGTAGCAGGTATTCATGATGTTCAAAATTGCATAACTAAAACAAGACTATGAAAAAACCTGTCATATTACTATTTACTCATATTCTTACCTGGTTCACTTAAAGCAGGACAAATGGCTTCTGTAATATGCAACTGAACCTCAAGCCCTAATGGGCTGTTTAGTTCTGTTCTTTGAATCGTGATCTGATCATGATTACAAGAAAAGATTCAGAATGCCATATCCCATGTAAATTCATGCAATACTATCTAACTATTAATAACAAAGTTTCCCAATAATCAAGTCAAAGAGCCAAGTTCTTTACATATGCCTCCCCAGATATCCCTTCAAGGAACTTTTCACCACCAAAAAACACCCTCTTTGCACCATCATCATCTCGTCTGCTCGCTCCATTACTAGAGTATGAATGGGCATCAGTGAACATATCAGGGTGAGGTAGAAGATCGACAGACAATGATTCCCACTCCAGTTTCTGGTGACAAAGAACAAACGATGATTCATATTTAAGAGTACACAATTAAAGATCCTTTCGTTTATAAAAAAAAAAAGAAAGAAAAAACCTAAAAGTTAAAGCACAAAAACATACAAAAATGAAAATCCAATGAGTAGCTTATAGTAGCTTAACTAAGCAAAGTAGGATACCAAGGAGAAGTACAGGCTAGCATAATTACTTTGAACACATATATAAATTTTTTGTTGTTGGAAAAATCCCTTGCATCTTTAAGATTAACGACCTGCTACCAAAAAATAGGGCAAGTTAAATCAATCTTCATAAGCGTAGGTAATAAATCGTCAAATAAATGATCATGCAAGCAATCAAAGTAAATACCTTCCAATTTTCATTTGTTGTATACAGCAAAAGATTGCGTATCGTGATAGATGCAAGAGGTGATGCCCTGATCAGGGAGAAAGAATGAGTAATTACAGTTCATGATGACAAACAAGCACTGCAGTTCTATAATAAAGTATACATTTTACTTAGAGAAAGCTTTCAATTATCATAACCTTCAAAATAGAGAAACCTTCACAGGTAAAGAAGGTTCACTTTGGGACTGCTTTGTATAACTTAGAACAGTCCAGAATGATGCTTATACTCTCAATATTAATAGTTCTGTACACAATGCATATAAAGGTCTAACCAAAGCCACATACGTGAGTAGCAAGTCAACAGAATAACCTTACTTGCCATTTCCTAGGCATTAGAAACACAAATATACAAAAAGAACGTTTTGTTCAAATAAAACCCAAAACCAATGACCACATACAAGTATCCTACAAATTTTACAAATTTGTCTAATCAACTAAGCTGGTTTGCATATAGGATCAGAAGAGTTGTTCCAAATTAACAGTATTGAAATTAGGCACTTAATACTATGTTCTTCCGGAAGCCCGATTTGAGTAAGCAATCAAATCTAACACCAGCTGCAATTATTCTACTAATTTTATGGCAGGAAAATAGCTTTTATGAGTCCTAGACTTCATTTAACTCCATACTCTTAGATAATGATAAGATATATTTGGTTGTCATCTAGTGTTAACTAACTAATTAATAATCCAGAAAATATTTTCATACTTTACACTAAAATGAGCAGAACCTAAAATACTATACCTGTTGGGAATAATCTCAAATTAGTTAGGTCTGGAACCTTGGGTGCCTTATATACTTGAGAGTCCCTCCACTTACTAGTTTAAACTTTTAAGATGTAAACTTAACATGGGATCAAAGCTTTAGGTTCCCTCCTTACGGTCATCCAAAAGAAGGACCACATATGTCATGTGTACTGCCACCCAACATATGAGGGGGAGTGTTGGGAATAATCTCATATTGCTTAAGTCTAGAACCTTGGGTGCCTTATATACTTGAGTCCTTCCACTTACTAGTTCGAACTTTTGAAACGGGAAGTTAACAATACCCAAGAAGAACTAATGGAGGAAAGAAGTGAAAAAATACACCAGCATGAATGAAAATGAAATTCATGTCATAGCTTCAAGAAGCTTTATCCTCCAAATATTAAATGCATGATATCTGACGAAAGAAAATGACAATCTGTATCCACCAAATGAAAAAAAAAAAAAAAAAAAAAAAAGAAGCATTCACAATCATAACAGACAGACCAAATCAAAATCATCACAGACAGACCAACGTTAACTGGTAATTTGCTAATAAGAAGAAATTACCATGTTGCACCCCCTTGGCAATGACCACCTCCACGAGTTTCAAGCAAAAGATTGACAGTGCCCACTTCTAAGGTCATACCATCAGCAATCTGATAAAAAAAAAAAAAAGTTAATGTCCATCACTCAGCAGTTTGCGCAAAAAAAAAAAAAAAGAAATGGTAATGACCTAACTTCCCCATCAACAGAGATGATGCCAATGACGCATCCCTCAAGAAGAACAATAGAACAAATTTATTTCTTCAAAAGCCAACTTCACCTTACTAATATTTGGATCACACTGCATTTTATTACTATCATATTACTATCATCATCAAAAGTTCATGGTCAGACCAATGCAGAACTATGATCTTCATCTTAAAGTTCCTTGACCTCATCAAAATCAGGGACAATACAAAGGAGCTACTGTCTGTCTTCGGGCATGCATAGCATGTCACCCTATGACAGCATGTATCATCTGTTTAAGGTAAAACCCTGTGTCTACAGGGATTTATTTACGGGGCAACTCTGTATTTGCAGGTGCCTGACCATCTTTCTTTCCTGATTTTATTTTTCCCAAATGAAGGAGGAAAAAGATAATAAACCATGGAATTAATCAGACAGGAAACAAAATTAACAAGCTGGTGGGAAGGGACAACACCTTCGTGCAAGCTCCAACAAACAAAATGGCCTACCCAACCACCATTTGTTCGCATTCTTGATCTATTTTATCATGAAAGACTACCCAATTTGAAGTACATAAAAATTCACTTATGGCATCACAACAGCCGTCAAATTTTTTACTTCCACAGAACGTTAATATCTGGTTGATAAGCTACCACTCTCCTAGTGATGTAGAACAGAATAAAAGCATTATACGTGATTTTCTACAGTATATGCCTCTGGGTGTATCTGGCTATCTGCTAAGCTTGTAAAAGCTGGATAGGGCATTAATGCCAGACAATCACAGATTAACTGATGAAAAGTATCCATCCACTGAGCCAGTTAAGATCAAGAATTAAATGGCTAGAATGTTCTCAATCTAATTAGGGTATAAGATGAACTGAACTTAGTGAATGTTGCACTTGCATACATCTCCAATTCACAGATTACTTGATGAGAAGTATCCATCCACTGAACCAGTTAAGATCAAGAATTAAATGGATAGAAAGTTCTCAATTTCATTAGGGTATAAGATGAATTGGACTTAGTGAATTGTGCATAAATCTCCAATTGATGATGATAAAATTTACCTTATCAGAAAATCCATAGCCGCTGCCCTTTCCAGAGCTAGAGGTTGATTGGAAACTGCACACGACATAAGAAAAAGAGCAGGGAAGTTAATAGAGAGACCGAATTGTACACATAATCTGCAATGCTATGTCAAATCTCAGTGGATGCCCTAAACAACATTGCAATGGCGTTACCTGCTTGAGCTCTTTCCAGTATTAGAATCCGAGTTCTCCTCCAGAACCAAATCGAGCCTATCAATTTGAACAACAATTGGTTCCGTTTGTACGTAACTGACCGACGGGAGCTAAATAACACCACAACCAACTCAATCAGAAACAACAAGAAAAAATTTAAAAAAAAAAAAAAAAACACATGATCATCCCAAATTCAACCCAGTTAAACCGAATGAGACTAAAGGGAAAACTACGACTAACCTTTATCTCAAGCGTCCGGACCTTCGCTGTTGTCACATTCAAAGCCGGTGGCAATCCTACGCTAGCATGCAAAGCATCCCCATTTATATCTATCAATTCCAAACACAACCTCATCAATTCTCATCAGATCGTCCCTTTCTGCTTTTGATTAAACGGAATCAGGTTTTTCTCAAATTCAGAGTAAAAAAAAAAAAAAAAAACTGTCATTTTTTCATAAATTTACCTAAATTCGAAAGCTGAACAGTTCGACCCTGCAACTTAAACTGTTCTCTGGAGAAGGATTTCAACCAATACTTGAGAGTATACTCCAACGCCCGAGCAATTATCGACTCCATCTCCGGCACGTAAACCCTGTCGGAGCTTCAATTTAAGATTTGGAAGTATTCAAGCAAATTACCCCTCAGCTCTACAAATCCAGTAACATACCTCCGTTGCAGAATGCGAAACCCTAATCGGCAACGACGAAGAGACGAGGATACTGGAAAACCTTAAACCAGCGGAGGCATAAAGTGAGAGCCGCGGTTTACTATGTTGGTGAGAAGCACACTTCATTTGCATGGTTTCTGGTATTTTCAGAATGGAATGACAGAAAAGGAAGCATCTGATGTGTGTCGGATCGCGCTAACATGAGCCATGTGCGCACGAGCCCGAAAGGGGCCGAAAGGGAGTTTCGTTTGTACGTGCGAGTGAAGCGTGCATTGGATCTCGGTGTGTGTCGGAAGTCGCGGACATGAATGGGATTTTCTTGGTTTGTTTCGCGCTTCGGGAAGTGAAAAAGGTATGATTGTTACTTTGAGAGCAACTGTTCTAAGAATTTTCACAAAAATAAATTTAAAAAATATTTAAAAAAACTGTTTTTTAGATTTTCTTTTTTAATGATTTTTGACAACTGGCATATAGTGTCTATAATATAAATATAGCTCAACCGACAACCACGTCACCTGGTTTTGAAAATAGACCCTTCCCTAAGTTCGGCTTTTTATTTATGTGGCCGCAGTATTACTTTTAACTTACTGAATTCATTATTCGTCACACCAAATCGGGATCCGCATCCTGTCCTCCCAGTGGTTCTGGGATTTTGGGAGGACAGTGACAACCTACCCTGGAGGCCGTATGATTCCCGTTAAAGACTTACTTTTAACTGACGGGGTCTCGGGATTCAATCGAGCCATTGGGCCATCCGAGATGGGTTGCCGCTTCCTCCCAAAATCACTGGGAGGAGACGATGTGCACCAAATCGCATGTGTCAGTCGGTCCGGTTTAGTTTCGTTTCAAGTCACCGTTGGGTTTTATAAGGTTTAATCAAAACATATTAATTAAGAAATTCAGATTGGGTGGACTACAGTATACACATAAATTAATGGGTTAGTTCGGTTTTATGTTGTTAACAGGTTGGTTTGGGTTGAAAGCCTAGTATAAAATCATTAAGCTTATATAAAAAGATAAAGCAGTGAAATTATGGTTTAATTTTCGATCTAAATTAGTTTGGTCAAGACCATTATCGGGTTCGGGTTCATTAGTCTGATTTTTTGGGCCGATTTTGGGTTTGCCTGGACCATACTTCAACTCGAAATATGTCCAGTAAAAGTTCGATTTGGGTTGGTTTTGGGCTAATGCGGATCAGTTAGATCTGGACTATCCGTTCGGTCCCAAAATTGACACCCTTACACATGCTCATGTAAATAAATCTATTAGCAATTCCCACCACGCTCTCTCTTCTCTCTTCAATATCTCATATCCTCTATATATAAACTTGAATTCAAAAAGATAAAGGTGAGATGGGAATGGAAAGAAACCAACCGATAAATGTGAGATGAAAAATCTAGAAAGATAGAAAGATAAGATGAATTTTCGGTTTAACTTCAGTTTGGGTATGGATTATTGTTGATTTTGGTCTGATTGGTCCGATTTCGCATTGCCCATTAGGCAAACCCAAATATATTTTCTATATCTCAATCCAAAACTGACCCAAAAAGATTTGAATTCAATTTAATCTAGATGGATTAAGGAAGATGATTTCAATTTTCAATTTGAACTCAACTGTGGCACCCTCACCCATAGGTGAGGTGATCATTGTACTTTCGCTTTTATGCAACATGTTAATTGAGTTGATAATTTTTTTGGACTGATTATACATGTCAATCTATTCATGCACAAGTGTCAACTGAAGACAAGCCATCACTTTGAAAATGAAAACTTCAAAATAAATAAATAAATAAAAGAATTCAAAATTGCGAAAAAAAGAAGCCTGTCCGGTCGCGTGGTGGTGGGGTGGGAGTGGGATCCACGTAGCCGACTTACAGTCTTTAGATTTTACAAATTATATATATGGACCATTGGATGATATTAAGTATTAATTAAGCAAATTTAATACTTATTTTATGTACCAAAACTACCCTTCTTTTTTCTTCAAATTTTATTTCAATTGCTATCTTCCCATTTAACTAGTGACAAAGGATCCTTTTTCATATAAGCCTTCATAATTCAGATTCCATTAGAGGATGGTGCCATGGTGGAGAGGGAAGGCCGGAAGTCAAGCAGACGAAAGGGGAACGACCTTTCCCGCCCCACAATCAACCATTACCGTTGTTGGCAAGACCAATGTCCTGGTGTTGGCCACTTTTTTCTTCGCGCCCTTGATTTCCATCAATTCTTTTACTCTTTCCACATCCCCCCTCCTCTCTCTCTCTCTCTCTCTCTCTCTCTATCCTTGGTCATTGTCGATTTGGAGTTCAAAAATCTCTTGAAAATTATGGTAAGGGGGAAAAATGGATTTGCAAGAGATTTTGAATCTCCAAGACTTCCAAAATGTGGCTGGAATTTCCAGAGTTTGGAGATTTGACTAGTGATTTGTGGAGTAGTTGGGGTTTTTAATTTTGAAGGATAGAGTTTTGCAAAAAGAAGAAGAAGAAGAAGATGACGAGGAGGGAGTAAAACTATTGTAAGTGTGACAACAACGAAACATAGGTATTGAAGATTTTACTGATCCACAACATGCAACTTGATAGGGAAATATGGAACAACCAATTAGAGAAGGATATGTGTTCGATGCAAATCATCAATGAAGACGCAAAATGTGTCACAGTCCATAAACCCACTTGTAGATGCCACCTGATGAGACAGATTAAGTGGAAGTGTTATCCCCAAGATCTCACAGATAATCGCGGATCAGCATCTATAAGGGAAGATTCTTGATACAGCCATATACTAGCTAACGAGGATATCTCCGAGGAAAAGTATCAGAAGTAGTTATGGGAAGTCCACCACAAGATCACCATCCGACGGCTTAGGAGCTCTCATACTCACGTCCAACTCTTATTTTTAAGGGATTGGATCATGGGAGTCCCAACCTTCCATATCTAAACCGCCATGATAGCTCGTAGCAGATAATACGGGATTGGAAACATACCCGAAATCACAGTAAACCGTTTTGATCATGGTGAAATCTATGTTACTCCATGCCTCTATAAATAAGCTCAGAACGAAAGTAATCAAATCCTAATTTTTTACATTTATACTCTCTCTCTCACTCAAATTCTTTAAATCCCTCTCTATATGAGCTTGTATCTTCTTTTTACATAGCTTCATACTACTTGTTACCTGTTTTGACTTTGGCATTGAAGTGGCCAGAGGTTTCCAAACCCACCCTCTATTGTCTACTTGTTTCTATTTGTCAGGTGTAAATACTGAAAAGTTTAGGCAACAACTAACCAACGCCAACACAACAGAAAAAGTCCATATGCATTACAATACCAAAAGAATGGATAGCAATTGGAGCGAACAAAAGCCATTCAGGGTTTGAATTACTGATACCAGAGGCTGTGCCATCAATTCCATTTCAAGTATTTCATCTTAAAGAGAGATGAGGAAGAGAGAGAGAGTTAAAAAAAAAAGAAAGAAGAAGAAGATAATTTTGGTAGATAAAATAAGTATTAATTATATTAAATTAATACTTAATATCATGCAATGCTCCATATATAGTTTGCACGGGTTGGGTGGATACTGTAAAAAACAATTCAACAAGTTCACTGTAGATCGTTTGGTTGAGATGGATCAAATGCAATCCAATCATTGATTGGACCTGTCAAAGTCCTACAACGTAGGCCATATGATTGGTCTTGTATTATTCTGGTGACAATATTCTAATGGTTCTAGCAACAATTCTAAGTATTATAATAATCCGAAGGTCAATAGTTCATCATCATCTGATGATATAACAATGAACAATACAAGTATGAACGTGGGTTGAATCAATATTGTATCAAGCTGTTCTTACAAAAAAAAAAAAAAGTAAATAAATAAAGTACGAAGTAGCTTCATTTAAATAATGCGAAGAACTTTCAGGATCTGCATCATCTCCACCCAGTTGGGAGGATGGGGACACTCCCATTGGATGATCAACACGTAATTCTTGGGAGAATCTGAGCCACATATTCGAGCTGACACAGTTACGTGTTGGTCATCCGATGGAAGGGTCGAGGAGAGGATTTGAATCCAAACTTTCAATGAATAAAGAAGTGTGATCACATGTGCTACTAATGTGTGAATAGCAATCATCGGCTTCAATCTGTCAGTTTTTACAAAGGAGTAAAAAATTAAAATATTATCGGATGACATAACAAAAGAAAAGTACAATTTTTTAATGTTAGTAAAATGGTGAACTAGGAAACTGTTATATTATTTTTTACGGAAAATTATCTTATTTCTAAAATTCTTTAATTGAGATATAAAATAATGATTAAAAAATAATTTAAAAATGATTTGTGGTTATGTCATTTTTAAGAATGGTCATTCTAGATTGCTTTTGATCAAGGGATCCGGCTCTTCTATAGCGAAGGGGGTCGCTATAGGACTGCAATGAAGGCTAGATGGCTGTCATGTATGCGATGTTCCATCAAAAAGTGGGGGCTCGTTTAAGATGTGTAAATTTATCTCATAATGAGTTGTTGATTTTATTTTTACTAGAATGGTTGTATTAAGGTTTTAAACTTCAATATAAAGACAATTTACATCCAGGTTTATGATTTTTGTTAGTAGACACTAATTGCCACCAGTACGTTTTCGGGAATTCTTTTACCTTTGTTATTTATTTGAATTGGAATTTAAGATAATTAAGTTTCAATGTTCGATTTTTGGGCGATTGTTTGATCAGCAGCTGTGAGAGTAGAACCTTCACCTTAATTTGGTTTTGGGACATGACATAAAAACTTAACTAAAAAGACTTTTAGACTTTACATGACATCATGAATCCATATTTCTTTCATTTAAAAAATTATTTTTGTTGTAACAAAAATTGGTGAAAAAAATAATTATAACATCGCTTTTTACATGTCTACTAAAAAATGACCTATTGATTCTTCCTAGGTCGATGCTCGAGCGTTTAGTGGGGCGGCCTGTAAATTCGTTGGTAAAATGTTTACATTGGTTAAAATCCAGCTTGATCCAATAATTCATTAATCCATCATGTGCAAACATTGACAGTTTTAATAATAATATAATGATAAGTCACTTTCTAATTGAATTTGAAAACTTTTTTTTTATCTTTATCTTAAAGTAATTTTTGAAAATAATTTAAAAAACAATGAATAATTTATAGAAAGTGACAATTTCTTAATTCACCTCTTTAATTGGTGACAACAAGTTGCACAAAAAAAATTCCCTTCTCTTAATCCCCTAATACGAGAGCCATCCCATTGCACATTGATCTTTGGGTTTTCATAAATTTCATAGAGAAGTTTATTGTGCCACATCTCATAGTGAATAGGAGGGTCTTACATTGTATACTCGAAAGATCACTTAGCAGGGAGTGGGGTAGGGGAGAGGAGGAATGGTGATAGGGAGGTAGGGTGACAAGGCGGGTGAATTGCAGAGGGTGGGGTTGAGGGGATTGGGCTCGTCATTTTGAACTTGAGACTTGCCAGTATTGGGCCGATGGCCGACATATGGCAGGTCGTGAGATCCAACGGCTTTTAATAAGAGAGTTGGTAAGAGTTATTGTACGGAAAAGTTATTTAAAAAAAAAAAAACTGTGAAAGACTAAGACCATTGGATCTCATGACCTGCCACGTGTCAGCTATTGACCCAACACTAGCAAGTTTCATGAGCCCGATTTGAGATTGAGGAGCACTGACTGAAATCCTCTCCCACAATTGTAGGAATTCTTGCACGATCCAATAGTTGGAGTTCCTCGAGTACATCCTAATACATTGGGATGTGTGCTAGAGGAACTTCAACTGTTGGATCGCCATTGCTGCAGTGGGAGAGGATTTTTACACGAGCTTAGAGGCGAGGGCGTGTGGATGGAGGTGGGTGTAAGGCGGGGGAAGAGAGCAGGGGATTAGAGTCTGGGACTAGAGGTAATTTAAGTTTTCAAATTATTAAGGTAGAAATTTGTTTTCCTACAAGAATAAAATAGATATTTGGGATAAATGAGTTTGAGTGCTGTGAGAGAAACGAAAGAATTGCAGAAGAAGAAAGAAAAAAAATAAATAAATAAAGAGAGAAAAAAAAGAAAAGAAAGGGAGAACCTAAAGGGAGGAAGGAGGAACAATGTTTGGGCTTGGGCAATGACGCAGCTTTCGGCGAGAGAGAGAGAGAGAGAGAGAGAGAGAGAAGCATGGGTCAGTCTCGCCGGAAGTACAAGAAGTCAAGGACGAAGGTGCGAGTTGGATTGGTGAAGAAAAACCCTTATCTCTTCAAGCGAACATTCGATATGCCAACTATTCTTGGTTCCCTCTTCGGCGATGATTCCTCTCAATGGGACGGTAAGGGTAATGTTCACTGCAACTACTGATCTGTTGGCGTCGTTTATAATCCGAATCTGCTTGGCGTTCGATCTCGGCCTTCGCACATCATCGAAAGTGATTCTCTGAAAGCCCCTCCTCCCACTAAGACCACCAAGCAGGCTCCTGTCCTTGAGTTCTAGAAAATACAACTGAAATAAGAAGGGTTGTACGAGACTTTACTGAATGAAGATGACTACCAGGGTATCTTCATGGACACAAAATAAAATGCAATGCAGCATTCAGTTGCAACTTTGGAAAAACTGTACAGAAGGATTTAGAGGGTCGGATGAGAGTATTCTGTTCCTTGGAGAAGGGCATAGAGGCAATGATTTTGTTAGCGTCTCCCATCAAATACATTTTACAATGTTTACACTGGTGACGGCTTGAAGGATTGTTTGGGGTCGTGAAACTTCAGATGCAAATAAAGAAGCCCACCAGAACGACTACTTTGAACCAAGTTCAGCTACTTTAAATCTTATTTTCCATGCATGATGATTATGTTGACTAACCTAATAGGATGGTAGTTCAAATGTCCAGTATATATACTGGCTGGTTGAAGAATTGCTTACCTAGATTAAGACCTCTTTGAATCCACTTCATCTCAGAAAATTTTGTTTGATCATGAAATGGAATTCATTATGACATATAAAATAAGAGAACTCCATGCAAACTGGTGTTTATAGTATTACAGTATTGCTATTAGCAGTGTGGTCATAATGCAACCAGGTTCAAACACTTGATATTACGCCTCAATCTCTGCATGTCCCAAAGTTGATATATTCGAAAATTTTCATCTCAAAGAATGTATGTATGACCTGATCATACTGATTGGCTTGGATTTCTGTTTTAAGGGGCCATTCTAAATTCCAGGTTGGTTCAATTACTTTATTTGGATAAATAAAAGAGATGTCTATCTAAATATTTCAAATAATTCATTCAATAATGGAACATAAGTAGTAAATTTATAACACCCAATTGTGAAATAATGCAGGTGTGAGGATAGTGATGTCCACCCACGCTGAATGGACGGTGAATGATTTGGAGTCGCCACCTAGATTAAGGTCTAGGACCTAAAATGTAGCCTCATCCTGAGATAAGATTTCTATTGACTCATGACCCAATGTATCGGCTTTGGTCCAACAGAGAACGGGTAAGCGTTCAAAGTACAGTTTGGGAAGGTGTTAGGCACCCAAAACTGCCCGATCCGAAAATCGGCCTCCTATGTGACTCTAGTTTCCTTAGACTCTATGGTTCTGACTGTTCATGGTCGATGGATGATGACTAGGGCTCATGGGAGATCCTACGCCAAGTTGTTGAGTTCTTCTAGCCTAAATTCAGCCAAACATGTTCTCAAAGTAAGAAAACAAACAAAATAATATACAGTGAACCGAACTAAAGATGGTTCGGTGATGGACTGAATCTGAGATGTCCAAAATGTCTCAAATTGCCTACGTATTCCAATCCTGGAAATCAAGTCCATAAACGTAGTTCGAAACGGAAAGAGATTAAAGCTTATGGATGTGGATTATGATTAAGCTTTCTTAGATTCAATTTATTCAAGTTGAAGTTTATGCTTGATGATGATTGGGATTGAATCTAGAGATAGCCTAAATATGGATTGAAGTGAACGAGGATATGGATACTGATATGGATATGGATATGGGGAACCTAAGGATAATAAGATGGGGTACCGTACTTGGAAACTCCTCCAAGTTGCCTACGTATTTCAGAGGTCCTGGAAATCAGGTACAACGTAGTTCGTTTTTGGGTGGATTGGGTAACTTCAAGGGCTAGGGTATGTCTCTCAGGGAGTAGAGTGTGGCTCTCAGGGAGTAGGGTGTGGCTCTCAGGGAGTAGAGTGTAAGATAGTCTCGCAAGACTAAGGTGCGTACTCGCAAGCACGACTTCAAGATGGAGCCTCGCAAGGCTAAGGGGGGTGCGTGCTCGCAAGCACGACTTCATGATAGAGCCTCGCAAGGCTAAGGGTGCGTACTCGCAAGCACGACTTCAAGATAGAGCCTCGCAAGGCTAAGGGTGCGTACTCGCAAGTACGGTTTCGGGATTGAGCATGCGTACTCTCAGGGAGTAGAATATGTATGTGTGACTCAGGGAGTCAGATTTGTACTCTCAGGGAGTAAGGTTGTACTCTCAGGGAGTCGGATTTGTACTCTCAGGGAGTAAGGTTTGTACTCTCAGGGAGTAGGGTTGTGTATACTCTCAGGGAGTAAGGTTTGTACTCTCAGGGAGTAGGGTTGTACTCTCAGGGAGTGAGGTTTGTACCCTCAGGGAGTAAGGTTATACTCTCAGGGAGTAGGGTTGTTTGTACTCTCAGGGAGTAGGGTTTGTACTCTCAAGGAGTAAGATTTGTACTCTCAGGGAGTAGGGTTTGTACTCTCAGGGAGTAAGGTTTTGTACTCTCAGGGAGTAAGGTTTGTACTCTCAGGGAGTAAGGTTTGTACTCTCAGGGAGTGATGTTGTACTCTCAGGGAGTGATGTTTGTACTCTCAGGGAGTAAGGTTTGTACTCTCAGGGAGTGAGGTTTGTACTCTCAGGGAGTAAGGTTTGTACTCTCAGGGAGTGAGGTTGTACTCTCAGGGAGTTGGATTTGTAGTCTCAGGGAGTAAGGTTTGTACTCTCAGGGAGTGAGGTTGTACTCTCAGGGAGTTGGATTTGTACTCTCAGGGAGTAAGGTTTGTACTCTCAGGGAGTAGGGTTGTACTCTCAGGGAGTAATGGATTTGTACTCTCAGGGAGTAAGGTTGTACTCTCAGGGAGTTGGATTTGTACTCTCAGGAGTAAGGTTTGTACTCTCAGGGAGTAGGGTTTGTACTCTCAGGGAGTGATGTTTGTACTCTCAGGGAGTGATGTTTGTACTCTCAGGGAGTCAGGTTTAGGGCACATTGATTGAGGTGTGGAACCGTATCTGGGAGTTTCCCAGACTACCTACGTATCTTAGGGTTTTCCCTAAGAATCAGGATCCGCGTAGTTCGGAGTGGCACTGTTCATTGGGTGACCCACTTGGGTCAGAATATGGGTGGTCCAGCTGGACCGAATGATGATCCTAGATGATCTGGGTTGGATTCACATTATACCTATCTAGGTTCTGCACCCTAAGGGAAATGCACTGAGGGGTAGGGATCGTCCTAAACTACCCTTGTAACTTACAACCCTAATTTTGGAATTGTTGGGCTAGGCTTCATGATTCTTGATTAAGACTTTTATCATTTTTCCATTATTATCCTTCCCATGAATGTGGGTGCCTACATGTACGTCCCCACACCTAGAAATGTCTTCTATCAGTGTACATGCACGGCAGTTCAACTAGGGTATAGCGAAAAGTAAGTTCTTGCCGACATAACATCATTCAAGCATAGCATATAACAACAGATCAACATGGTAGTGTGCACAAAGCTAGCATTGTAAGCATTCCAAACATGGTAGTGCATAATATGACAGCTTAATCAAGGGAACATGATAGATGCATGGATATAACAACATAGACAATATCAGATCCTCAATCTAACGGCTATATCTCTTCAAAAAATGATGATCATGATCAACACTTAACTTTCATCAAAACAACCAAGATCAACGGCTCAGATCTCACATCAAGTCATAATCATGATCAATGACTCATATATCATCAAAATAGCTAAGACCTGTGGCTTAGATCTCACAAAAGATAATCTAGCGGTTTAGATCACTCATCTTGATAATCCAACCGTTTAGGTTCACCAAATACACTCATGATCAAGATCCAATGGTTCAAAT